>PVKA01014951.1:0-51213 GCA_004027165.1 Ctenomys sociabilis | reverse complement strand
CAAGGGAGGTCCAAGGGAGGTCCAAGGGAAGTCCAAGGGAAGTCCAAGGGAGGTCCATGGGAAGTCCAAGGGAGGTCCAAGGGAAGTCCGAGGGAGGTCCAAGGGAGGTCCAAGGGAAGTCCAAGGGAAGTCCAAGGGAGGTCCAAGGGAGCTCCAAGGGAGGTCCAAGGGAAGTCCAAGAAGGAGCAACAAGATAAGATTTGACTTTTCTGATGATTCAGGTGGATTAGCAAAGATGCAAATCCTAATCATTTGCATTGGCCACTGTTGCATAGGTCTCCACCACCTTGCTCGAAACAGCGCTACCTTGAATGTGACAATAATTTTAAATCAGGCCTAAAGAAAGTAGCAAAATAAAATCAATATTTTGGTCCTATGTTTTGACTCCACTGTTTAACATCCATGTTGATCCTGCAGATATTTTCCTCTGTTTTTATGAATACAAATATTTAAATTAAGAACTGTACCAGAACTGGTGAGATTTTTATTAGAAAAGACTTTTTAAGGATTAATCTTTTTTATTAATTTTATTGAGAAACAAATAGCAATGAGACAATTTCAAAACCAATTAATAAGACAGTTTCAATAATTATTACATTGCATATTGTTGTATTCATAGTGGTTATTCATAGTACAAGAAGCAGACATGATATCCTGTCCAAACACTATAGTACAAATCTTTCTTCTCATTGAATTAAGAGAAAGTAGTTATATACCTATCCTAACTATTTTGTCAATAAAGATACAAAATGGTCCTTCAATATTCAAAATAGTTAGGATAGATACACAGATACTTTCTCTTAATTCAATGAATAGAAGATTTGTACTACTAGTGTTTGTGGACAGGATATCATGTCTGCATCTTTTGCTATGAATAACCACTAAGAAGACAACAATATGCAATGTACTAATTACTGAAAATGTCCTACTAGTTGGTTTTGAAACTGTCATTACTATATGTTTCTTGGTAAAATTATTTTTTAAAAAATGATCAAGATATGATAAATATATGTGTATGTATATACCAGTTTTCCAAAATGAATGTAATTATTATGTATTGCAAACATATGCCAATAAAAAGAAAAAAGAATAAAAATGAAAAGAAAATAGTCCTTCATTGCATCTGTATTCATTAGAGAGATTGGCCCCTTTTTTGTTTAGTTTTGTCAGAGATGGGTATTCTATTGCCATTTAAATATTGTAAGTGCATGAATTCAGCAATATAATCCAACATAGTCCAGTAGTCCATAGTACTAGTGGGTTATCCATAGGACTGGCAATGTCAGAAGTTGTTGACTTGAGCCTTCCATTGCTCAGCATATTAATATGGCTTTACTTTTTAAACCTCATTTTTATACTTTTCTGCTGGATGGTTAAGACCGAGATAAAGCAAGATCTATATAAAAAGAAATGTGACTTCTGTATCTGACAAGGTCAGTCAAATCCCCTCAAGATTTACCCTGAAACCCTGTTCCACAGTTTATAGATCCTTTGTCAGTGTCAGCATGTAGATGAGTCATAGCCATTTCTTGGCCAGTTTGCTCTCTGTGAAAGCCTGGAACAATGTTTTCTCTCCATGTCACTCTCCTTAGACACACTCTACATCATTGATCACTTTCTTCTGTGGCCCCATATATAGTGGGTCTACATAGCCTCACTACACAGATCAGGCTAGTATTAATCCTCCTTTTTTCAGCCTCCCAAGCTCTGGCATTATAGGAGTGTAAACGATTAATCTTTGCCTTTCAAGCTCTGGGACTACAGATGCGTGAAGGATTAATCTTTGTTAATCCAATTCTTTGTTAATGTTTATGTAAAAAGTTAAACTATATTTTTATTTCAGTTGTTTTATTTCAGGCTCAGTTGTTTTGTGCCTTAGTCATTCATTTACCTAGTTGTGCATTTTATGATTATGAGTTTTCTATTATAAAATTTGTTTTTACCAAATTTACATATCATGTCAAAGTTAAAAATATGAAGATGATTTTTGACTCTTTCAGTTAATAAGTATTTTAAACTAAGTGCAGTTTTAGAAACTGTAGATTTTGTTTTAAAATATTTCTACCTAATCTATTTTTCACTTTTTTTGGGTTTTCATCCACAACAAGTTTTAGTTTTTACTACTGTTATTTTTACCCCATGTTGATTACTTCTTCTAGTAACATTCAATAAAAATTAAGTAAATGGCTGGTGCTTAATAAATTCTTACTGGGGTTGTTGGCGCAAATCATAAGCATAAGAATAAAATGCAGGATGGAATCAATACATAAGGGTCAACATCTCTTGCATCTGATTCTCCCTCCATCCTATCAGCCTATCCTGATGTCTGAATCCAGCAACCCTTCATGTATTTTCAGTGCAGCCTCTATGAATGTGCCAATTCCACCAATAGATAATAGAAGGGGTGGGGATGGAGGTTGCGAAGGAATGGGTCCAAAAGAGAAATGATTGCTTCATTATGCAAAAGTCCCCAAATGACAAAACTTTACACATCCCCTGGACAATAAATGACTCAGTGTGACTAGTCCTAGGTTACAAATTTACTGGACTTTGGCCTCTTTCATTCATCACAAAGCTTATGAGAAGCATATGAAATTAACAAAGAAGGAAAAAGATGGTCACAAGCACTGTAGAAGTCCAAAATTTGCAGAGCTGGAGTATTATGCAGAAGACTGACAAGAGTGGAGAACAGGTGCTATACACCATACTGGGAAGAACAGGAATGTGGGGGAAGAAGATTTGGTTTCTGCTCTTAGAGTGTTTTCTTTCTCATTTGGGAGATGTAGAATGATTTATCTGGCTTCCTTGGGTATTAGTCTCCTGATCTGAAAAACTCAAAATGCTTATAAGGTGCTGGTGAAATTTTAGAAGCATACAAATGCCCTGGCTAATGTGGAAGGTAAAGCATACAGCAGTCATCATTGAGTAATAACTCATGAGCTTGGGAACCTAACCTCTTTTCCTTTGAAGAAGGAAGCTTACTCTCCACTCTTTTCCTCCCTTTTCTTTTCCTCCCCATCCTTGCTCCTCCTGTCATTCTTTCCTCCCCTCATTGGAAGTCACATCCAGCAGCCCTAATGAGACCAGAAAGATCAATTTTATTATTTATGGTGAGGGTTTTGGAATTGGGTGACCTAGAAATTGAGTTCACCCATGTGGGCAGTCAATCAATCAATCAATCAATCAATCAATCAATCATGTTTTTATGTAATGAAGCCTCAATAAAGTTCCAGACACAGGTGTGAAAATAAGCTTCTTGGTGTGGCCAAATGCTTTATGTTCACACATCAATGCCGGAATATAACTCAGCATGGAGGCAAAGGGAGCTCCCAGTCTGAGACCTTCCTAAACCTGCTCTGTGTGTCCCTGCTTGGCTGACTTCAAAGTGTCTTTCTCCTATAATTGTAACTAAATAAAAAGGCTTCTCTGAGCTTGTGAATCTTTGGGAATTATTTTTTTGGATGTTACTGTGAAAGGTGTGGTTTCCCTAATTTCTCTCTCTCTCAGTGCATTCATTATTTGTGTACAAAAATGCTACTGATTTTTTGAGTACTAATTTTGTATTCTCCTACACTGCCGAACTTTTTAAATCTATAAGACTCTTGGTGGAAGTTTTGGGGTCCAATATGTAGAGTATCATGACATCTGCTAATAATGATAGTTTCCCTTCTTTTTTCCAATTGTTATTTCTTTTATTTCTCTCTCTTGTCAATTTCTCTGGCTAATGTTTCCATAATTATATTGAACAGGAGTAGAGACAGTGGACATTCTTGTATTGTCCCTGATTTTAAAGTGAAGCCTTCAGTTTTTAGCTATTTAGTATGTTGTGGCTGTTGGTTTCTAATAGATGGCTTTCATCAGGTTGAGATATAGACTATCTCTTCCAATTCTCTATAGGGTTTTTATCATGAATGGGTGTTGTGCTTTGCCAAAAGCTTTTCTGCATCTATTGAGATGATCATGTGGTATGCCTATTAATGTGGCATGCCACATTTATGGATTTGAATATGTTGAACCATCCCTGAATTCCTGGGATGAATTCCACTTAGTTGTGATGTACAATGTTCTTGATGATTTGCTGCATTCTGTTTGCTAGTATTTTATTGAGGATTTTTGCATCTGTATTCATTAGAGAGATTGGCCTACAGTTCCCTTTTTTTAGTTGGATCTTTCTCTGGTTCTGATAACAGCATAATACTTGCCTCCAGGAATGAAGAGCTTGAGAAAAGTTGGTATTAAATCTTTTCTAAGTTTCTTGTAGAATTCTGCTGTGAATCAATCAGGACCTGCACTTATCTTTGTTAGCAGATTTTTTTTAAAAAAAATACTTTAAAATTTTTATTTATTTTGAAAAGTAAAAAACAAAAGTAAGTACAAAAATCAGAAACAAATATGGAAACAGGGTAACATAAAACAATACACGTTACAGATTTTCAAAACAAGAACAGCTGATTAACAATGGTTGGTATATTACCTATTTTTAATCTTTTATTCATTTTAATGAGAAAAAAGATAAAATAGCAAAGAAACAGGTTCAAAACAGGTTAGCATGACGGTTATAATAATTAACACTTTGTTGGCAGGTTTTTAATTACATTTTCAATTTCATTTGCTGTTATTCAGAGTTTGTATATCTTGTTGAGTGAGCTTTGGCATTTCATATGTATCTAGGAACTTGTCCATTTCCTCTGCTTTCCATCCTGTGAGATTAAAGATTTTGGAAACAGTTATTGATGATCTTCTGAATTTCCATAGGGTCTGTAGTGATTTCAGCCTTTTCATTCCTTTATTGCTTGTTGTTTTCTTTATCTCCAATGCATTAATTTATGTTCTAACCTTTATAATTTCCTACTTTTTTTGGGCTTTGGGTTTGACTTGCTCTTTTTTTATCTAGGAGCTTGAGGTGCAGCGGAAGATCATTTATTTGGGCTTGTTCTGTTTTCCGAATGTGAGAATTTACCCCTATAAATTTTCCTCTTATGTCAGCTTTCATTGTATCCCACAGGTTTCAATAAGTTGTATCTGTATTTTCATTTGAATGTAAACAGTTTTACATTTGTTCTTTAATTTCATCTGTGACCTATTGGTTGTTTAAGAGGTTGTTATTTAATTTCCATGTTTATGGTGTTTTTGTAGTTTCTTTTGTTAATAATTTCCAGTTTTATTGCACTGTGGTCAGATAGTATGTACTGGATAATTTCTTTCTTTCTTTTTTGGCAGAAGCAGGGGTTGAACTCAGGCCCTTACACTTGCCAGGGAAGTGCTTATTCCACTGAGCCATTTCTCCAGCCCCTGCACTGGATAATTTCAATTCCTTTGTGTTTACTCAAAATGCTCTCTGTGTTAGTTAGTTAATGGTTTACTTTGCAGAACATTCCATGTACAGCTGAGAAGAATGTATATTTTTTGTTGCCAGGTAAAACACTGTGTAAAGGTCTAGCAAGTTGATTTCTTCACAAGTTTGGTTTAATTCTGTTATTTTTTCACTGATTTTTTGCCCAGTTGATCTATCTCTTTGTGACAGTCACTTATTAAAGTCACCCCTTGGTTTTGTATTATTTTTCAATCGATTTTTCATATCTGTTAAAATTTATCTTATGTAAGTGGGTACTGCTACAATGAGCACATATGTATTTATAATTGTTATATCTTCCTCTTGCATTTTTTCCTTAATAAGTATATATTTACCTTTTTTTTTAATCTCTCTGAATGATTTTTGGTTTGAAATTGGTATTATAAACAACCAGAATAGCTACCCATGCCTTTTTTTTTCTGATTTCCAGTGGCATGGAGAATTGTTTTTCACTCTTTGACTTTTAGTCTGAATTGTCTTTTGAGTTAAATGTTTTTCTTGTGTGTAGCATATTTTTGCATTTTGTTTCTTAATCCAATCTGCTACTGTTTCTTTTAATTGGTGAATCGAGTCCATTTACATTGATGGCTGTCATGGATGCACGTTGGCTTGTCTTTGTCATGTTGTTTTCCTGCTGTAGACTTCATATTTTCCCCCTCTTTTTAATTACTTGATCTGTTTGGTGGTTTCTTTCTGTTGTTCTTGAAGCTGTGATCACTTCTGTCTCTTTCTAGAATATCTGTCAGTACTCTTTGCAGTGTTAGTTTAGTGGCCATGAATCTCTTCAATTGTTCTTTGTCATGGAAGGATCCTATTTCACCACTGAATTTGACATATAGTTTTTCAGGTTACATCAATCTGTCCTGAGTTGTAAGTTTTCTTTCAGGACCTGAAAAGCTTCACTCCAACTCTTCTTGATTTGATGATTTGTACTGAGAAATCTGCTGTGATTCTGATCAGCTTCCCATCATAGATGATGTTTCTTCTCTATTAAGCATTTAATATTTCATACTTTTGCTCAATTTCTGACATCTTGATTATTATGTGTGTGGGTGTAGGTTTATTTTTGTTATGGCTGTTCAGAATCCTATATGCATCACTTAAGTATTTGTACAGTTCTTTTCTCATGTTTGAAAAACTTTTTGCTAGTACTTCTACAAATAGTCTTTTTATATCATTTGTGCTGTCTTCCACTACTTCACTGACACTTATTATTCTTATATTATTTTTATTTGCATCACCTTTTTTAGTGGTACTGGGAATTGAACTCAGGACCTTGTGCTCACCAGGCAAATGCCCATTCTACTGAACTGTCTCCCCAGCCCCCTTTGCATCATCTTGTAGCTGCTAAATTGTTATTCCTGGTTCCTTCTCAGTTTTAAGATATCTTTCTTTTCATGTTCATTAGCTGCACCAGTGTGTTTCAGATCTGCGAGTTTATCATCAGTTACGTCCAAGTGGTTTTGCCATCTTTTAATGGAGTTCTTAAATTACTATCTATTTGAATTTATTTCATGCATTCCAATTATTTCATGTATTGTTAATCAAGTGCTTCCATCATTTTTCTATTCTCTATTTTTCTTATCTATGTTTCCTTTAGCTATGCTGAGCAATTCTTTCATGATCATTGTCTTTTCTCTTTTGAGCTGAGAGATAAGTTCTGATCTTATTTCTTCAATAGCCTGACCAAGTTCTTTCCTTACTCCAGTTGACATCATTTGAGAAGTGTGATTTCCATGTTCTTGTATATCTTTCTCTCCTGTATTTGTTCTTGGTGGATTGGAGGGTTGAGATTGCTTTTTGCTCCTGAATTTTGGCATTTTTGAAGTTCCCAGTAATCATCTAGTCTTAGCAGTACTGGGAGAATGGTCAGACATGTGACAGTAAGGTTTCCACTACAGTGGAGAACAGGGTAGAACTCACTAAGACTCTCACTACTAGTAGAGGCAACTGGCCATTACTCAGCAAAGATTCGGTGCAGGTCATGGGTATTGGCCAGATATACCAGGATCCCATTGGCCACACAGAATTCTCCTAAGTTCTTAAAACGTTGGATCAGTGCCAACACCAGCTCCATGCCTGTGTGCTGTGGTCTAAATTTAGAGCTTACCAAAGTCCCTCAGGTTATCTAGAGTCCTAAGTTCTTAAATAACTCCAGGAAAGCTCTGGGCCTTATTGAGCCAAGCCCACAGACTGAAGCTCTTCAGAGTCCTATTGGCTGCTCAGGGTTCTCCTAAGTTCCTGAAAGTTTGGACTGGCACCAGCACAAGATCCATGCCTGCATGCTGAGGTCTAATGTCAGAGCTTACCAGAGTCTTGTAGGTTTGCCTAGAGTCCTTCGTAATTCTCGAATTGCTCCAGGAAAGCTCCACACTTGCCCATGCTCTAGTCTTTGCATTCTGATCACTTATTCTGTCCCAAAGTTTCCTTCCATGGAGTAAATCTTTTGTGGGTGTGTATGAACATATGGAGTATTTTATGATTTTCATCCTCTTGAAGGAGTATTTCTGGGAGCTTTTTGATGTGCTCTAAAGTGAACTTGTTAGCCTCTATGTCTACCATATGGTTGTTGTCTGATGTCTCTCTTAATCCTCTTTGGTGTATTTAAGGATTACTCCATAACAGTGAAATGTGTTAGGTCTGAAATATTGTCTAAGGTTCATGTGATGAAAGTATGGTCCCCAGCTAATGGTACTGACAGAAGGTTGGGAAACCTTTAGTAGGTGGAGCCTAATGGAAGGAAGTTATGTCAATGACAGTGGCTTGTGAAAGATCCTGAGACCCTGACCTCTTCTCTGAAGTTGCTTCCCAGCTGCCAAGAGGTGGGCAGCTTTCTTTACCATGAGCTTCCACCATAATATACTGGCTTACCACTTACTCAAATGCAACAGGGCCAATAGACCCCTGCAACCATACGTGAAAACAAACCTTCCTATGCGCACATCAGGGCCAGAGGCTGTGCTCACTGCTATTGCTGAGGAGCACCTGTAGAGCACACTCCAGGAGCCAGAATGCCAAGCACACTTGCCTGATGGCCACTGGCAGAAGAACAGCCCTGTCCCACTCAACAATTTGCCTATTCATGCCCTTCGCTACCCTCAGCTGATATATTCAGGTGATTCCTCAATAAACCGGATCAGTGTCATTAGCCTGGTATCTGGAGTCCTCTGTCGTACTCACCATACCTTCCTTTTAACTTATTGTTAGGTATTTTGTTCCAGTGACAGAAATCTGAAAAATATGGACAATGAGAGAGGTTCATTAAGTGATTTCATCACTGTGGGAATTTACAGGAACAAAGTGTGAGTGAACTTGCAATGTAAGATGGCAACAAAAGACACCTGAGGTGATATAATCTTAGCAGACAACTATTGCACACATAGTCTGTCCTTGATCAAAATATCATTGTGGGATATATGACCGCTATCTCCAATTCTGTGTGGATCTCTTCCTGGATCCAACATCTTCTTATTTATTTACTCTCTCAATTTAGGGATGCATTTTGCCAAGTGGGGTCTAGTCAAGAGACAAGAAGCATATTAGTGATTTTAACAGAGAGGATCTCATACAGTAAAGAGGTGTCACAGAGGTAGTAACTTAGGAAAAAGGGACAATCATTTGGACTGGAACAAAAAGAAAAAAGCAGCTCAGAAGGCTAGAGGGAGGATGTCATGCAAAGTTGTGATCCAGACCTCTAGGCAATGGTATCACGCTTAGCTGGGGCTTCTGTCTTGGGGGCTTAGAAGAGAGATACTGCTGGGGCTCACGCCTCCAATGATCAGGTTCTGGCCAGTGCTGTTACTGCCAATCAGAACTAACTCATCTCCCATGGTGAAGAACCACTGATGGTACGAAATTGTTAGAAACAGGAAGCAAACATCCAGGAACACATTCCTTCTTTCTGCTCCATTTTCTCTTGTTCTCTGGTGCCCCATAGGAAAAGATGACTATGGAACCCCCTGAGATAGCAAAAATATGACCTAATGAGTGCTTCCACAAGGTGTCAAGGCCATATAAAGAGATTAGCAGGGTGGCAAAGCCACCCCAGGGAGGCAACTTAGGTCTCAAAGACATTAACCAAGAAGCCCTCACTAAGGGATTATATTGTCTGATAGGTGAATGTCAGAGAGGATGTGTTGGGGAGGTTTTTGTTTCATGACTGCTATAATGGTTTTTAATCTAGATATTACCCCCCAAACTCACATGATAATAGGTGATGCCTTTAGCAGGTAATTGGGTTATGAGGTTTATTGCTGACTTCTTGTTGAGAGACAAGCTCTGGTCAGAAGAGGCAGACCACTGTGGGTGTAACCCAGAAGGGTTATATTCTCTCTGGCTGCTCCTTTTGCTGGTTGCTTCCTGGACATAATGATGTCTGCATAGCAGGCCCTTCTGCTCTACTGACTGCCTTGGAGCAGGCCAACTGGACTGGAATGTGAGCCAAAAGAAACCTTTCCTCAAGGTTGATGAGATAGCTCAGTGGACCAAGCACCTGCTTAGGCAAGCACAGGGACTGGGATTCGGTCCCCAACCCCACATGCTGCACTGGCCCACCCCTCATACAGCTCAGGGTATGAGTCCGGGCATGGTGGCATATAACTGTAATCCCAGCCTTCATGAGGCTGAAGGCAGCATTAGTCTGAGCTGCATAGTGGGACCCTGTACAAATACATTAAAACAAACAAACACTCTTTCCTTCCTTATATGTGTCAGGTACTTTGTCCTGGTAACAAGGAGAGTGACTAAGACAATAATATTCCTTGGTGTGGGTCTGGCTCACTGTTGTGAATTGTCAGCTGGGTCATCTGGATACTTATATCCTTCAGTTCTGAGAACTTTTCTTGAATTACTTTTTCCACTACTTATTTTCCTCCCCCCAAACCCCCATGCTCTTTTTGGGTCCTGGCCCACCCAGTTCTGTTTGTTAATATTCTGAACCTTCATTCTCTTTTTGTTGCTCTAATTACTGCAAGATTTCCCCATCTAACTTTCATTTTAGAACTTCATCTGGATGTGCCACTTCTGTTGTCACATACTTAACTTCCAAGAGCATGTTATTCTCTTTAATGCTCTTTTTTTATAGCATCTTCTTCTTTTTCCATGGAGCTAATATCTTTTCCACTTTCCAACATTCTATTAACAGCACCTGTTTACAGCAGTTTTTATTGCAATATTCTTTTTTCTGTCTAATTTCTTTTTCAAATTTGCCTTTAGCTATTTAACCCAATTAGATCACTATTCTAATTTTTAAAATGTGTTCTCTATAATTTTTGCCCACTTAAAAATAACTATTATTAGCAGTAGCTTCTTTCTTTCTAAATCTGTCTTGAATTTCTTTCAAAAACCCACACTTAGTATGAACTTAGCACTCGTATTTTTGTTGGCAAACATGTGCAGGAGTCTGCTTGCAATATGCACTCATATAGCTCCCTTATGTGCAGATGATTCAGGGCTCACACTGTGTATTTAACCACCCACCCCATAACCTCTAAGGTACTGACATCAATTAAAGTTTTATTAATCTTTGTAATATCCTCTGTTTTGAACACAAATACTGTTTTTTCTTGGCTGAGGGCCAATGTTAGAGATAGAGCCAAAATGTGCCTTGTCATAAGTAGGGGTGTCTAAGCTGTACATGTCATATTCCCAGTAAAAGGCTGACCTCACACACTGATCACCTCTGCTAACCTCAGCTGGTACATTGTGAAAACCAAGAGTAAATTTTAGGAGGGTATTTCATACTATCTAGCACCTGGTTATTACATTAACAATGTTCCAAGTATGTTGCTTATCATACTACTAATTAATGACAACCAGAAAGCCTCTGTATACTACTGAGTTCTTTGAGATCTACTGAATAATTACAGAGTAGTTATGGCTTTTCCTCTCAGAAAGGGCCCATAGATATCACTGGATTCAAACCTTTCCTTTCACGTTTGGAGAAACAGCATGGAGTCAATGATGTGCTTCAGACTTCAGAGCTGAGGTCTGCATGTGGCCAGCCACTCCCTTCCTGTGGTTCAGCTCTTAGGTCTACCTCGTTTCCCTCCCTAGAGCAGCCCTGGCTAATGTCCGTGCATAGGGACTGACCCCATGGATGCTGCCACTCCAGAAGGCAGGGTGAGTTTCCTGAGAGTGGCTGCTTATTTGTGTACCTCCAGTCAGGGCCCAGTAGGAAGACTGTGTTGTGGAGAATGCAGCACACACAGACCATCCTTCTTCTGTGTCAGAAAGGCTTCTGGAAGTGAGCTCTGCTGTGTCAACTCGAACCCCTCCACTCACATCTGAAGAGTTGGTTGATCCACTGGACTTTAATCCTAGACTATTCCAGGTCTCCAAAATAAATTGTGTCCAGGCCAATATGTTCATCAATCTTGGATAATTATTTTCCAGAATGGCCAATCAAAATCTTCCCCAAGTAACTTTTCTGGCTTCTTAGTGCCCGTCCTTAATTGTGCATTAGGCTACAGGACAAATAAATATACGTGCAGGTATCATACCTGTGACACTGGGTTGAGACTATACTATGGCTGGGACCCATGCAAGACAACATACTGTTTCTTTCTCTTAACATCCAGAGTTGAAGTTTCTAGCAAAGAAGACTTCTTGCAGGACTGAGATCTCTGACTGTGGGTTTTATACTTAGGAACTTTCTGGACAGAGAAAACAAGACAAAAAGAAGCTTGATCTCCTGATGTGCTCTGCTAACTTACCTCTAAAAGTCTGAGTGGGCAACAGGGCTTGGCCTGAATTGGCAATATTAGACTCCTGCTTGGGTCCTCCATGTTATTATGGCTATTCATTTTTGTGGAATGACTACATCTTAATTCCTAATTTCATGGTTTCCTTTGCTATGAATAATTAGAAAGGAGAAGAATCTAAAGTAAATATAGCAAATCTGCTTGTTTTGCCAAAATTGGCAATTAATTAATTCCATATGCTAAAAGTTACAATCGACATCTGCAGCAAGAGCAGCATCTTCTGGATGAACAGAAGAAATGAAAAGGAAAGGATGGGCAGGGCCTGAGATCACTGTACTTAGGTTTCTTTGTTATGTATCCAAAGACCGTACTCATTTCCAGGTTTTACATAAGCAACTCAGAGAGCTTGAGGGCCTCAGCACTCCTTATAGAAGACTTGAGAAAAGCTTTACTTCTTTCTGTCTTCGAATGGGATGCACAGTGGAAAGGTCAGTACCTGCCATAGCTCAGGAGTGTGACGAAGGCTGTTCTCATTCTATTCATGCGTATGCCTTTGCAGAGAGCTACGGTCCTCTGAGCATGCCTTTCCTGCATGAGGGAGTCATGGGGGTACAAAGGTCGCACAGAGATAGAGTTTAGCACGGAGGCCAACAGAACACATATGCTGCAGAGTAGCTACATCAAGGTAGCTAGTATGTCTAATGTGAGGAACAGGCCTTGCAACTAACTTCATCAATGTCTGCCAGTATCTGGTACATCACTTTGAGAAATTTCTGTAATGTCTGTTTTTATTCTCATCAATTGATTAATGTGGAATGGACCCCCCAACACACACACACACTCACACACACACACACACACACACACACACACCCTGTTCTTGTCCATCCTAGGCCTAGCGCGGCCCCACTTATTCCATCTCTTTCTCTCTTCACAAGAAAGAGGATTCCCATTCCCCAGGCATCTCTGCCTCAGGGGCAGGAACAACGGTTCCTTAGCCTTTCTACCTGCCCTGCTTCAGCTGTGTGGTAGCTCTGTGCTCTGTCTTCATGCGTAGCAGCGGCTACACCACTTGTGCAATTCTTCAGGAGGTCAGCACTTGTTTTCCCTTCATTTGTTTTGCTTTCTATACTCTTTCTTAAATGAAAAAAAATCTTGGCACATAGCCTATCTTGAAAAACAGGGTCTGTCTGGTTTCCATTTCTGAGAGAATTTTGGCAGTGGAAGCCACTGATGCTGGACATTTTACTGCGTTTATCCATCAGGCACTGTGCATAAGGAAATAGCCTATCTAGATAAACTGTAGAGCTGTCACCTTTCACAAGATGCCATTTTGAAAGAAAGGTTTTTCTAACCCCAAGTGGAGTACAAAAGAAAGCAGTAAGAAATCCACAAGAGGAAGGATTCAATGACCCATAGGAACCACAAACTTTCCTGGTTCATAAAAAATACTGATTCACAGTCAGACATGTTAAACTTGATCATATAAGTCAAGAATCCATCATTTGCAAATCCAGACTATTTTAGCCAAGGAAATGGAAATTTGATTTAAAACCAGGAAGGTGTTAAAAGATCTTGCTGTGGAAGTTACAGAAACCCAAATGGGCCTCCAGTGTCACCACAGCATTGTCTTGCTTTTCAGCAGATGGTACCAAAGATGTCAGGATTTCCCCTTCACCACTGACAAGAGACTTACTGAATGCTTTCAGTGGCAATGTTCAGTACTCAGTGCCAGACTTTTTGTACAGGCCTGTGTGTGTGCTCACTCCAGAAATGATCACCTGTACCTTGAGAGATGCAAAAATGGGGCACTAGACTGGCCTAGTGTGGATCTAATGCAAGCCTCCAAGGGATCAACAGCTGCAGGTGGCAAGTGTTGCAGGGTCACCCCATATTCACGCAGAAGCTCCCTTGCTAAGTATGTGGTTTGAGAAGGGATTGAGCAGAAAATACCACAGGTGTCATTTACACAGTTCTGCACTATTTAGAGAAATGCCCTTTGTGTGCTTGTTTTCCTTACAACTTTGCTGATTGTAGGAAAATAATGTTTCTTCAGCTCAGTGGAATGGAACCCACATTTGCCTTTGTGTCTGGGGGATATTTTTGCCTGTACAAGTTTAGGCTCACACTCTCCCCAGAGTGAACTCTGGTGGCATTCAATATTGACCTTTGTAAGAATCAAATACAAATGGATGTAAGCCAACAGCATGGCGTGGAGAGTATTGTGTTTCTTCTAATTAAAGGCTCTTAGGAAGCAGCTGGGTGGAGGAAATGCTTGAATCAAAGATCAGCATCTTATAGCATGCTGATTTTCAGTGAACTGTGAGCGGGAATTCATTGCCACACACCTCTTCCTGCCACTTGTGAGATACTCTCTCTGCTATTTTCACCTTAAGTGTGGCCAGCGTGGCATTTTCAACACATGCCTTTTCCCTAAAGCCTGTAAAAACAAAGACTGTCTATTCATAATAAGCATTTGAAAGCTTCTCATCCCTAATTTGTACATTACTAACCTGACTGCTTCATAATTCCTGACTTGATTTATTATCATGGATATCACTGAAAACAATGCAAAAATTCCATGTAAATCGAAAGGAACACTGGTCAAAGTTCTTGCACTCAGCAGGAAAATTTTTAAGACCCCAGTTACGTAGAGAATTTTAAAATATGTAGTAAGACTAGAAAGAAATACAGTTGGGAATTCCCAGCCACCCACAGCTTCACACACAGGTAATACAATCACACATCTGAGAAGGAAATGGACAATCAGAGGCATGTGAATCAACAAGGGAAAAAATTGACAAATATCTTATGAAAATATTATGTAATATAAAAATGATAAACAGTTTATTAAAGAGATGGAGGAAAACTTATGTTGGAAAAAAAGTCAGTTAACTAAAGTGTTCCAAAGTAAATCTTCGAAGCATCTGTTTTGTGTTCTCCATAACATTTCCAAAATTGTTTCCGCTATAGCACAAAAGAGGAAAAAGAGAAGACAACAGACTCAGCTGAAAAGGGAGCTCCTTACAGTGTGAAAGAAACAAAAAGATTGGATGAGATTTGAGAAATGAGATACAATAGAGCAATTTATGTGTTTCATATATTTTTAACTTGTTATCATAATTTAAATAGCCACAAAAGACTTACTCTCTGGTATGTTATAAATATCAGTGCTTCAAAAATTATGCCATCACAATTTAAAACATGTCCAAGTTTGTCTAAACACCTTGCAAATAAGCAGACTTCTATCTGCTTAAGTACAAGAGCAAACTCATCTTTCTTGAGTTACAAATTTAAAATAGTTCCTCAGATGTCCAGTGCATATTCTTATTCTCTGTAGACTAATATCAGTATATTTAAACATGGGTTTCAAAATCAATCATTGTATTTTCAACAGCAGAAACCAACTCAGACTGAAGTTCTTCTGAGGAATTTGAATAAACTATCCTTCCTCAATCCACTTTATATATATATCCTCTAAGTGTTGAGTCATTCCAGGGCGGGGCCCATGCCCCAAAGGTGTGGAATTGCAGTGCTAATTCAGCCAAGCCTTCAACTTCCCGAGTTGACACAATGCATCAACCATTACAATATACATTTATATTTGTTTTAAAACTGTTCTCTGAGAGTACTTGAAGTGCATTTTCTTAACCAGTTGCTATACATAATACATTATTCTTAACTTTGGCTGCAATACTGTACATTATGTCTCCAGAACTTACTCATCTTGTGGCTGAAGGTCTGTAAACTTTGCCCAGTGTCTACCTCTTTCCTCACATCCCCCAAGCTCCAGAACTATGTAAGGTGATGGATATTTGAATCTTTACACTAGAAATCATTTCACAATAAGTATACACAGAAACATAATATTACACACCGTAAATATAATTGTCTATTATACTTAAATAAAGCTAGAATTTTTTCTCTCTGACCATAAACTCTAAAAGTTACATAAATTATAGTTTGTGCTAAAATTACAATTGCTGATATCCAACTGATTAAAATGATGTAAGTGATCTCACTCTAAAAAGCAGGTATTAACCATAAGAAGTACAGATTTATTGGGAATACTGTTCTCTTTTGTTTGTTTATTTTTGGAGATAATGCCTCACTATGGAGATCAGCCTGGCCTTGAACTCACTGCAGCAAATGCAGGGTTGCCTGCAACTCACTGACCCGTCCAACGGGTCAGTCAACGAGGGTCACCTGGAAGAGGAGCGGGGAATGGAGGAGGGGACAAGGGACAGGAGACACAAGAAATGGAGACAAGACAGGATTCTGATCAAGTCTCATTTATTCAAAGGAAACTCTGGGTATATATAGTGGAGGCATAGGGAAATGACATCAGTGGGTAAAAGGCGCGAGTAACTAGGCAACCGGACTGGGACAGGAAGTTCCACCTCCGGGGCATAGCAGGAGACTTATGGGAAATAGGCGGGGTAAGAAGAATTAGGAACTTAACTCAGCAGAGGAATGGAAACTTAAGAACATGGCTGAGACTATTAGAAAGTGGGTGCGAGTCACAGGTTTCCCAGTGGTCCCCCTTTTTTCTTTAAAATTTTTGTAAGAGGCCATCATTCTTTGAGGGGACTGTGCCTGTCTTAGGTCAAGATGCTTTCACAGATTTTGTTATTCATCAATTATTAGAGATCTCTTATTAGAAAGCTTGGAAGGAATGAAATCTTTCATCTATAATTGATGTGTATATTCTGTATTTTTTGACAACACTGAAAAATTTAACTTAATTATTTTCACATATTTTGTCACCTATTTAGACTTCACATTTCCATTTGGTCAGTTCCTTGAAGAGGCCCAAGGGCTGGATCTAGCCTGGTCGCTGTTAAGTTCTTTAGATCTGGCTCCATGGTACAGCCTGATAGTACACTCTGGTATCCAATTAGGTTGCTTAGCATTCTCTGGAAAAACACAAGCACACCCTTTGCCCCAGGTTAGTTGTGGACTGAGTCCTTTCCATTGTCCTGTATGGAGATCTCTCCAAAGAGATCTTAGCCTTTTTCTTCTTACCTGGTTTGTCGTTCCATTGCTGTAAAAGTATAAAAATTTAATAGTAGATACTGACAAGTGAAATTGGCAGGATTGACTCCCCTTTGCTTTAACAGAATTTTGATCATACAGTGGCCTTTGGAGGCCAGCATTAGGGCTTTTATTATTTAAATGGTGTGCCAAAATCAAGTAACTGTTTAAACCCCATGGTTTTTACACATTATTTTAAAGTTTTACATTTGTTTGTAAAATATCAAAGTCTTATTTTTAATATTTTTAATTTAGGACAGTAAAAGAAGCAATCAAACTTAACTAGGAATTAAAGAATTTAAGTAATCTTTTAAAATACCTTAGAGCAATGGCCTTACACCTTAGGAGCTGCCCCACCTAGAGGCCACCCACATTTGCATTTGAAAAGCCATTATTCTTTTAAGCAATTTTTATTTTCTAACCAACTATTTAGTTTTAACAATTTTAAAATTTTCAACAAAGATGACCAATTGTGCAACATAAGAATCTGGTGTGGTTTAAACAATGATTTGGGTGGATAGAATTATAACTTTGATTTTCCTGTATAAACAGCACTGATTACACCAAACAAAACCTGCAGACCTTTTAGCACTGGGGCTATCTTTGGTTGATTTCACTCCACAGGTGTGCTGGTCCAGCTGCTAGGATCACCTTAATGTTCTTAGCACTTAAAAAGGTTTTCTTGAGCCCACATTACCTGAAGCTTTAAAGGAGCTAGGGTCCTGTAGCCATGGACTCTGTGGCTGAACCTATCTTGCAGATGTCCATCTGGGTCAGCCTAGGATGTGAGCATGGGCCCTCCCATCTCAGTTTGTGCCCTTCCCCCTGACACCACCCAGTCACTTGAAACCAACTGTTTGCAATTTAAGAGAACCCTTTTTGCAGTTTTTAGCAAACTGACCAAATTCTCCATAGTTAAAGCATTTATTTTTATTTTGTTGAGATAAAAATTGTTTAACTGTGTATCCTTGTAGGGCAGCAGCCATAGCAAGGCCTGGTTGGTAAGCTGGTCCCATCTCCACGCAGAGGCTTATGTATGTCTCAAGGTTAGACCCTTACCTATGGGGGCGAAGGGCAGCTTGGCAGGCCACATTTGCATTTTCAAAAGCTAATTGTCTGACAAGGTCAGAGTTTTGTTCCACATTACCAAACAACCTCTCAGCGGCTTGAAGCAGCTGATGAACAAAGTCTGCAAAGGGTTCTTCCAGACCCTGTCTTATTTTAGTGAAGGAGGAGGTGACCTTCCCATGGGAGGGAAATCTCTTCCATGCCCTAGTTGCTGCCAACCGGATTTGAGAAAATAGCCCAGCATCATATCTAGATTGCGCCTCTGTTGTGGAGAAATTTCCTGTGCCTGCCAGCATCTCATAGGGCCAGCCATTGCTGGTCTCAGCATTCTTTTTAGCAGAGGACTCACAATTACCCTGATATTCAGACTTCCAAAGCAAATAATCACCACCGGACAAGGAGGCCTTGGCTAACATATGCCAATCCTTAGGGGTGAGCCATCTTTGAGTCATGGAATCGAATACAGTAAGTGTATAAGAAGCTGTGGTACCATATTGCGTGACAGCGGTCTTTAGTGCTTTTAAAGATTTTAAGTCAAAAGGGGTGTGCGTTCTGATAGTTTGAGGTTGTTCCCCTTCGTTTCCCGCCCTTTGTGTTTCGGTTACAGGAAACGCCCAGTCGGCGGCCACTTTGTTCTTAGGATTTGGCCAAGAGGATGGGGGAAGTAAAATGGTGATGCCTTGTGGTCAGCCCTCTTACTGCGAATTACTGCAAGCTCTCAGACAAGGTCAAAACACTGTTTCTCCAATTGAATTTGTTTCCGGAGGTCTCTAACTTTATTTTCTAACCCCTTAATCATATTAGAAGACACCCCTTTTTCCTTTAAGTTCTGAGAGGTGGAGTCTGTGGTGATAGCGGGCGGTATTTAGCGGCCTCATCGCCCAGGGCTTTCCAATCTACAGCTTCCTCCTCAGAGCCCGCATTATTAAGTGTCAGATTCTGAAGGGCGGACAAATTAGGGTACACACTGGGAACCTCCGGGGCAGTGAGCAGCTGGGAAGTCGCAGTGGGTGTGGCAGCCTCTTTGCCAGGAGAAGCCTGTGCAAGAGTCGTTGACTCCCCCGGGTCCTCCTCCTCAGAGGAGGAGAGAGTCAGAGTCCATCTGGGAGGGAACCCTTGTGTTTTTGCTGATAATTGAAGTATTTCTTCCCCTTCTGAAACAACCTGTTTAATTAGGGGCTCCCAGAGCCTTTGCTGAAGAATTTCATTAATAAGATTCCAAAAGCAAAAGGCAGTTACAGGGATCTTTTCCAGTCTGAAGACCCTGTAATAATCTTGGAGGGCGTCTCCCACCCGCAGCCATCGCTTAGCATCGATTGTACCCTCTAAGGGGAACCAAGGGCACACCTTACATATGAACTGAAAATAGTCACATAACTGTTTTACTTTGACCTTTACTCCTCATGCCTTTAAGGCTTTACTCAAGCTTTCAACAAAAATCTCATGTTCACTTAATACCTGTCCCATTTTCTGAGGGAAGGGGAAAAAAGGGTTCCATCCGCTTACCAAGGTTCAGACGTCACAGCAGGCAACTACAGCGCGGACCTCTTTTACTTTCACTCTTGCACATTCACTCAGACAGTTCCGTCGCTGAATCCTCCATACCAGGAACCCCACGTTGGGTGCCACTTGTCCTGTCCAGCGGGTCAGTCAACGAGAGTCATGTGGAGAGGAGCAGGCAATGGAGGAGGGGACAAAGGACAGGAGACGTGAGAAATGGAGACAAGACAGAATTCTGATCAAGTCTCATAAACTCTGGGTATATATAGTGGAGGCATAGGGAAATGACATCAGTGGGTAAAAGGCGCGAGTAACTAGGCAACCGGGCTATGACAGGAAGTCCCACCTCCGGGGCATAGCAGGAGACTTATGGGAAATAGGCGGGGTAAGAAGAATTAGGAACTTAACTCAGCAGAGGAATGGAAACTTAAGAACATGGCTGAGACTATTAGAAAGTGGGTGAGAGTCACAGGTTTCCCACAGTGATCCTCTTGCCTCAGCTTTCTGGGTTCTTGGATTACAAGTACGCGTCACCACATGAGACCAGGAATGGAATTCTTTATGAGACAATTAGAAATTATCAGTCAGTTCATATGATCATGGATGGATGTTCCATAAAATGTGCCATTCTATTCTCCATAACTATTTTTATGAATGAAAATGCAGAGAAAACTTCATAGAAATGGAAATAAATTATTATAATAGTAATGGTATGTATTCTTTGTCTTTATTAAATGTGTACCAAAGTCACATAGGTACCAAGTATCCAAAATGATATTTATTACCTAATGGCTAATAAACCTGAAAAGCCTTCCCATAACTTTTCTGAAAGCAAAGAATTAGTAGCCACATGATAAGTGTCACCCAGTCACTTCAGCCCTTTGTTCTATCGCCTTCTATATTATTTCAAATTTTTCCTTTCTTTGACCCTCTGGATATTTTTCTACCCTGGGTAAATGTACCTGCCTTGTTTATCATTGCTGTATAACAAGTGAACCATAAATTCAGAGACATGAAGCGTCCACACTGTCCTTATTCTGTGGTCAGGAACTGGCCAGGGAATTGAGAGAGTATCTGAGCCTTCCCGCTTAGATATGGTGCCTCAGTTGAGAAAAATTAAAGGCATAGACTCCAGTGGGAGAGATCAAAATTATCTAGGAGCTTCTGTGTAGACCAAATTTCATATCATGGGCTAGGTAATGTATGAAGAGCAGAGCTATTTAAATTCTGGAGACTGGGAGGTCCAAGTTTAGGTCCAAGTTACCTCACAAGGGTGTTCTTGAGTCCTCACACTGGAGCACAACGGAAAGAAGGGGGAAAAAGGATGTGTCCATATGTAGTTGAAGAACATAATACAGAAAACCCGTTTCCTGTTGGTCTTTTATAAGGGCCTTCATTTTGCACATAAGGACTCTGCCCTCATGATTTTATCACTTTTTTTTTTGAGACAGGATCTTGCTATATAGTTCAAGCTGGCCTTGAACTCAAGAGGTAGCCTAACCTGGCCTCACACTCATGACAATGCTCCTGCCTCAGCCTCCTAAGTGACCAGGTTATGGGCATATGTCCACACAACATAATCACTTCTTCAAAGTTCCTAAACTATGACTTTGGTGATTATGTTTTACCATGTGAATTTTGGAGAGGACATCATTATTCAAGCTGATGATCCTTCTCTTGTATTACCAGTGACTGGGATGGAGAGACTTGGAGGCTGGGCTTAGCTGAAACTGTACGTGCACACCCACATTGGAGAGGCTTTTGGTACTGCCAGTGTGTGTGGAATTCAGTTGGAAGATCCCTGCTGGAGGATTCTCTTTTGGCAGTGCTGGCTTAGATAGATTCTGGCAGAACTGAAATTGTACAGACATCTCACTTTTAGATGATTAATAACAACAAAAGTAACAAACTCTAATAAACAACAAAATATACGTAAAAGTTGCCCTAAGTAAAGAGAAAAAGAAACCTGATACTGAATTTCTCTTTTGCAATACCTGAGACACAGAGCAGCACTGAGTACAGGACATCAAGGGAAATAAGGGAGATCCAAGAACTCTGTATTCAGCAAATTTTTATATGTGAGAGGAATTTAAAGATAAGGAAGAGGCTGAAAACCAGATCTTTTATATTAATTCCTGGAATGAACAAATAATTGAAAACACTAATGGGAGATGCACTCTGGCTGATAAAGAGAGTCTTAGGCAATAAAATCATGCAGGTGTTGGAGGTGGTGGCTTTCGTGGTGGCTGCACAGTTTTTGAAATATTACTGATTCCCAGCTAAAAAGTAGAACATGCAGATCGCAAAGCAAAGGTTATGCTTGCGAAAATCCAGCTGGCAAAGCAAGTCAATAAAGCAAGTGTGCATGGATAAGACCACATCACCTGGGTCCATGCCACAAGACTGCATATTAATCATCTGTGACAGAGAAAGCAGACAGACCCTATGTGTAGGAGAATGCATAGCCCAAGCCATAAAAGCAAATCTTCACTAGATTAAAAACTGCATGCTAAGAATACATTAAATATTCTATAAAATGAGAGCATCAAAAACCAAATTTAAAATTGATGTTATATGCCACAAGATACTTGAATGCCTTTTAAGAAATGTACAGAGCTTAGACAAGAACCTTGTACATATGCTCTCACACTCAAATATATACGATATGTTTTGTGGTAGTAAAATAATAGAACAATCTAAATGTTAAATACTGTAATAGATAAATAAAACCATGCCCAGCCTTCTTTCATTATTTGTTATTCTAAGTGCTATGATATTTTAGAGAACCATTACCAGTAACCTGAATTCAGAAACTTTGTCTTATTTTATGCAAAACTGCAGGGTTTATCTCCTAATATTGTAGTTACAGGCTCTAGAGTCACCTTATAAAGGCTGAATTAGTTTTAGTGGATACTAAAAAAATGCCATGGAATACTTATAGTAGCAATGATTCATATTAAGTCATTTATTTAAAAAATAGTAACTGAATTTTTAGTTATATGGGTCTTGCTTTAACTTGGTCTTAACTATCCAGCAGAAATGTATAACCAAAATGTATAAAAAGTAATGCCATATTAATATGCTGAGCTGTAAAAGGCTCAAGTCAGCAACTTCTGACAATTACCTGTTCTGCTGCTAGCTCACTACTGTTATGGACTATTGGACTATATTGGGTTGTTCAGTTGGATTCAAGTACCTATAGTACTTGAACTGGCATCAAGTATGAAAAGTTCCTTTAATGAGTTCTCCTAATACAGCCTCTCTAACAAGAACAGAACACCCATCTCTGACAAAACCAAACAAAAAAGGAGGATATAAATAAAGGACCATTTTGTAGTGAAAAAAATATGTATGTATATACAAAACAGGTAGGATAGAAATATAGTTGCTTTCTCTTAGTTGAGTGAGAAGGAAGGCTTGTACTAATATTGTTTAGAGAAGACATCACATGCTGCATCTTGTCCTCTGAATGACCACTCTGAAGACCACAATATGCAATGTATTAATTATTGTAACTGTCTTACTAACCTGTTTTGAAACTGTTTCATTGCTATTTTGCTTTCTCAATAAATGAATAAAAATAATAAAATTTTATAATAAAATGATAAAAACAGTAATCTTATGCCTACTATGTGTCATGCCCTGTGCTAAGATTTCAGGATATGCTACCACTTTGGAACACAGTTATTATTCTCAGGGAGCTTCAAGCTTGCTGGTAAATGGGGAATCATCTGTGATCAGGACATTTGGCTCTAGAAGTGTGCACTATGTGACTCTGGGGCCTCTCTTTCATCTGGTTATGGAGATGCCTGTCCTTGTCTGGGGCACCTATTTGAGCTGCAGGTTTGTGTGTGGCAAACACATAGATTCCCAGTTGACATGAGCCACACTGAAAATCTCCTCCTCCAGTGAATTGAACAGTGGCTCCTAAAAAGATATCTCCACTTCCTAAGGCCTAGAACTTGTAAACATCATCATTTTTGGAAAAAAGAGCTTTTGTGAAACAAGCTCTCATGATATAGAGCTTTCAAGATGAGACTGTCACTAAGGAAGGGAAAACAGACACAGAAGGGATGCTGGGTAAAGATTTAGAGGGAGACAGGAGTGATACATCTACAAACTGAGAACTACTGGCAATGACCACAAGTTAGGACAGAGGCATGGAATGGATTTTCTCTTTGCACCTTCAGAAAGAGCCACTACCACCTTAGTTTTAGACTGCTGGTCTCCAGAACTGTGATAACATAAACTTTTGTTATATTAAGCCACTCTATTTGTGATGATTTGTTACAGTAGCCACAAAAATACTGAAGACTTTAGACTTTTGGCTTTGGAGTAGGGGGCATGTTTTTGTCTACTTTATTAAATAATTTTTCACTGATTTCTGATGCTAAGCAAGGTGCCTAGGGCCACAAGTCATCTCATCAGTTACGCAGCAAATGTTTACTAAGGACCCCCAGCATCGGTGTCCTCTTTCAGGTGCTGAGGACACAGGAGGGAATAAGAGAAGCAGAGGCACTGTCCTTAAGCAATTGTATCAGAGCTGGCAGACAGACCACAAACTGAAATAATATATCTAACTTCCCTCTCCTAGCCCTCCCCTTTCTATGTGTGCCATGCATGGTTACTACATAATTCTCCCCTAAACAAAGGTAGGAAATATCCCTTTTTGTTTAAACTTTCATGGGCTCCCAGTTTTCTCACTGTCTGGGAAGTATTTTTATGTCAAAGAAGTGTCAAATGCTGAACAATTTTGGGACTCTCAGGCCAATGAGAGCACATGACTATGCCAATGCCTCAGCACACGATGTCCTGGATAGCAGGAAGAGGGTGCCCTCATCTTTTCCCCTGGAGCTGTCACCATTGTCCCATGAGAAACCCTGGCATGTCTGCATGGACTCCTCACAACAGGGGGTCCCCCTTGCCCATTGCAGCCCACGGCCTTCACCACTTGCTTTCTTGGACTGCTTCTTCTTCTCCCTGCCTCCTAAGCTAGATGCTGTCTATTCTGAAGCACTCTCTGACTTGTCCTGAGCTGCTGGAGTTGCACTCAACACCTACTCCAAGTCAGTAGGCCCCTGTGTCTGCATTCACTTCTGGACAGTGAACACTTTTTAAATTTTTTTTTTTCCATAATTTTATTGAAGAACAAGAAGCAATGAGACAGTTTCAAATCAACTTAGCAGGACAGATTCAATAATTAATACATTGCATATTGTTTTCATAGTGGCTATTTGTTGTACAAGGTGCAGACATGATATTCTATTCACAAACACTTAGAGCAGATGCCGCTATTCATTGAATTAAGAGAATGTAGCTGTATGCCTATCTTTTTTTTCAAAGCTGATTTATAGGACAGTTTCAATAATTAATACTTTTTACATTGTTATCTTCCTAGTGGTTATCCAAACAAGAAACAGACAGGATATCCTGTCCAAACAGTATTAGTGAAAATCTTTCTTCTCCTAAAATTACATGAAAATAATATGCTGAGCTGTGAAAGGCTCTAGTCAACAGCTTCTGTGGATAACGCATTAACTACTATTGTGGACTGTTGGACTGTGTAGGAGTGTTTGCTGAGTTCAAGCACCTATAATAATTGAATGCCAATAGAACAACCATCTCTGACAGGACCAAACAAAAAAGGGGATACAAAGGAAGGGCCATTCTGTGTTTGTATGCACAGCATAGGTAGGATAGACATGCAGTGAACTCTTTTAGGACACAGCTACCCTCACTCATAACACTGGCAAAAGCACTGAATGATCAAAGGGAACAACCCTTGGCAGTGAAATCGCAAGATAGCAAAGGGTGATGTGGGTAAGGCTGGTCAGTTTGTCAAACACAAATTCAGGAATCTTAAATCTTAGGATTTAAATTTAAATCCTAAAGTACAAGGGCAAGAGCACATTCTCACATCGATCCCGAGGCTGCTCAGATGCTGGACTAGTGGAAGGATCAAGAAGGGAACCTCGCCTTCCCGGCCAGCTTCTCCACCCCGTCATCTTCCTCCACAATCCCCCACCAGATCTGGCAGGTGCTGCTGTCCAGACCAGAAATTGTCCCTGCAGGATTGGAGCCCCACACTGCGCTCTGCTGCTCCTTGGAAAGAGTTGAGATGTTCTTGTCTCATCTGTCATTCGCTCCTGTCAACAAGCTCGCTCCTGGAAGCCTGCGTGGCTCAGGTGGCTGCTGGGAGAAGTCCCCGTGGGGCGGAGGCCGCTGGGAGTGAGCAGATCTCACAGCCAGCAGGTGCTTAGCATCACGGCGTGGAGGAAACGGCTGAGACGCTTTCTTCTAAGAGGTGGTTTTACCAGAAAGAGGATGAATAGGCCGGAAACCATCCCGCCAGCAAGCCTCCTCCTGTCAGCTCCAGGCCCTACAAAATAAATGCGCTTTATCTGCAAGGGAGATTGGCTTCCGAGGGCCGATGCATCATGCAGAAGCAAGCTACTCCCTCTTCACAGTGTCATCTTCTTCCTTCTTAGTGCTCCAGTCCCCTGGCGGCCTTCCTGCTGGCTGCCAAATGAGTTCAAAAGAGGAGAGGGGAAGGCGATGTGCCTCTCTTCTCCTGCCCGTCCACCTTGGGCTGGGCCTGGTTTCAGGTGGGAGCAGCAGCTTTAGCCTTTGCGGTGAGCTTGCCAAACTGCAGCAGTCAAGCTGTGCGGAGGGACATGGCTGACCTCCAGATGCCTCATTTCCCTCCAGGCACGCCATCTAGATGGCACAGAAGAAGCTGGAATTCTGGCCTGCTTAGTGTTTGCATCCCCTTTCATCTTTGGTGGGAGGCTTAAGGGTGCTGAGGGATCAACAGCTCAGCCATGGGGCTGAAGAAGCATTGCTCATGGGTTTTATCTGGTCATCCTGGGGCTCTCCCATGAGACAGAAGGTTGGCCAGGAGGTGAGCGTAGAAGGCTAATACTGAACGAAGAGCTGAGATGGGGAAAAGAAGGAGTGCAGGATACACTGGGCTTTCTTCTTGTGATGCTAAGCAGCCTTAGCCCTACTTCTGGCCATGGCTTCTCTCCATTTAGGGCTCTAAGGAGAAACTGAGAGCAATGGAAAGCAAGATGAAAATAGAGACCAGAAGAGAGCAAGAGAGCGTAGAAAAGGAAGATGGACAGAATGAGACCGATGGAGGTCACAAAGTGGGAAGCATGGAGCAGAAGGTGCTTTAGAAGCATGGTCTCTGCCCTGCTAAAACTGCTTTCCATTCTTCACATTCTGAAAACACGGGCTGGGCTTGGAGATGCTTGGGAAACCCTTGTTGGCAGTGATGGTTGCTGTCACTCCAAGGCCCAGAGTTTACCTGTCTTGGGAGGGTGAGCACCTCAGTCCACACTTGTGGAAAACTCTGAAGGATGTAACTGAACCCGAGACCATGATCAACTCTACCGAGAGAGAGAGGTGAAGGGCTACCAGCAGTACTGTACATTTCTAGAGTCAACTCTACCCCTTGCAAGCTGGATAACATTGCATATGCCACTTAACTGTTTTGCATTTCAATGTCTTCAATTAAAGAGACATAGCAGATAGTTCCTAGGATCCTTCTTACTTTTAAAATCGTACAATATATGATCATAAATTTTATTTGCTCAAAAGTCTTCAAGGACTTCCCCCTTCCTCTCACTTAGCGCAGTGTGGCAGTTCCCTACCTTCCCCCTGGTGTCTTCCCCATCTCTTCACTTTGCACTTTGTGGCTGAGCCATCCTGTTGCTTCCTTGATTCTAGTCTCTGAATATTACATTCCCTTGCTCTTCAATTCTCATTCTCCTGCCCCTACCCCAAATTCTTAATTTTTCCTTCAGAACTCTTTCTTCTCTGGGGAGCCTTCTTTCCATATCCTTGGTTTCAGCTGATTGAGGCCTCCCTGTGTTTTTGAAGTCTGTGTTCACCCCATAGCACATTCAGAGGTGACTATAGTCTTTTGTACCTGTGCCTTGTTTGATGTCTTAACACAGCAATACACCATTGACTTTAGAACACTTGTCCAGATTTTTCTGAATTTTTTTCTCTTAGAACTATGTGGTAGATGGCTGGCCAGATAGCTCAGCGGATTAAAGTGCCTGCTTAGGTAGATGCAGGGACTATTCCTGGTGTGCCCTGCTGGCCCCACTCTTGGGGCATGCTGAGGCAGTGATTGAGACTGGGCGTGGTGGTGCATGCCTATAATATTAGCACTTGGGAGGATGAAAACAGGAGGATCACTATGAGTCTGATCTGTATAGTAAGACCCTGTAGACCCTGTATTATATACATAAGAAAAGACTGGAACAGAAGTATGTGGTAGAAATGTTTTCCATAGCAAGAAAACTAAAGCAATGTGAGTGACAGACAGTACACCATGAAGCAAAAAATTTTTGGACTCCAAAGGCCTCTAGATTCTGCTAAGCAAATGTATATACCCTTGGACTAAAGATGTAACTCAGCTGTTTTTGAGGGCTTAGAATGCATAGGGTTGCTCAGCAGTACTGCCCACTCAGGATGATGTTCACAGTGTCTAAAATATGGAGCAGAGCAAGAGATGCTATCTAGGTGCATGTGTGAATCACTGCTCTCATCCTTCTGTCCCTGTAAGAGATGTTACTCATCTCTCACACATCCTCATTCCTCAGTACAGAGTTGGACCCTTATCAAAATGAGAGGCTTCTTGTGTTAACTAAGACACAGTGAGAAATAAGCTTTGGAGAAATCTGAGGCTGATTGCAAAAAATTACAAGAGAATCAAAAGGACATGAGAATGTCATCAGTTAGTGAGCAAGTGGGAGGTAGATACTTTGAGATACATGCTCATTAAAGACAGAAATGGACAAGAGAGAAGCAAAAGGAAGGGGAACAAATATGACCAGAGTCCACTTGTCTCTCCCCAAGGACAGCTACTGCTGTGAGGAGGTCTTATTATGAACTTGCTTTTTTCATGTATTTTCCCCCCCTTGGTGCTATTTTATCATTAGCTATCTTCATAGCACACACACTGTTTTTCATTTTATTTTTTAAACCTTGAATTATGAAAGGAGAATTTTTGTATTTTATATGCCCTTTTAAGTTTATTTTACTACTTCAATGTCTCTATTTTCTAATTGTAATAAATTACATTTACCTTAAAAATAGCAATAAAGACAAAAAGAAAGCAAAATGGAGGTTGCAATAAAAAAGTTCATAATAAATCTAATTCAGCGTTGTATGAGAGGGTGAGGCATCAGGAAGAAGTCTGATGAGAGCTTTCTGGAGAAAGAAGGATTTCCTTTCCTAATGTCAAATTGCTCATTTCTAAAGTTTGCTTAGGCAATTAATGAACTTGGAAAAGGAAAGGAAGAGAAAGATTTGTTTCCGGGCTTATCTCTGCCCCCCAAAAGGGAGGAATCCTCCACTGGCCTTTTTGCTCAGCACATTCAGGCGAAGTAGCTCCCAACACTGCAAATCCCTGTCACTCTGCAATCTCTGAGAATGAAGGATAGGGAAAGGGACCCAAGGTCTGTGTACATTGCCTCTTGCCTTCTGTAGATTCCTGGATTCCTGGGAGAAGGGTTCCCTCAGATCGGCTAATGGAGAGATGTGGCTATCATCTCTCTTTTGGTGAACACTGGTCCGCTTCTTCAGCTAGCATGGGGTGAACTCATAAATACTTCTCTTCACCTGAGGACTTGAAGTGTTAAGCAAAGGGATGTTTCCCTCTCAAAGTAATTTTCCTTGCAGCTACCTGAAAGCAGCAACAGAAAGCTTAGTTCAGGTCACTAGGCTGGAAAGGATGGATTGGTGCATGTTAGTCATCCACTGAGTAGAAGTTGTTCATGACCTGCAGGGAAACTGTAGGAATATGCATAGTAGGGGATTTTAAGGCATGGTGTAGAAGAAAGTGGAAACTTGCTTAATACATCCCTTTATGTGAAATAGACATGAATGCCTTTTTATTGCTCAATCCACTCACTGAGTAACTAAGCTGTGAAGAGTTTCATTTTGTTTTTCGAAATTTAAATATTTCCCCATTATCTGTGGTTAGATCTACCTCATCAATCTAAAAAAGAGTGAGGGAATCAAATAATTATAAATAGTTATTATTGGACTCTATTAAAGAAAGATAACAAGGACTAGGAGATCTGTTGAGACATGGATCAGGAGAAAATATATTAGAAGATTTTAAATATATGGAAATGACTCCAGTAAGAGGGGCTAAAATTGGAATAAGAGTTTTAAGTGTTTTTTTAGTATAGTATTTAAAATACATAGTAGTATAAAGATACATAGTTATGTAGTCAAACAAGCCACTAAATTGCAAACTCTTGTATGACTTGTAGGAATTTAGGTTCTTCCAAGCTGCAAACTTCTTGTGCTATTCTCTGTTACTGTTCTCTCTCATCTCCTCCATCATAGTCAGACCAGTCCCTGCTAGACCTGCTCAGATCTGTGCATGGCCTCTCATCTCCACTTCCTTGAATTGTGCATTGAGAAAGAACTCTGTCATCTCTGGCTGGTATTTTTGCACTTGTTTTCTAGTCTCTCTATGTCAAGTTCCTGCTCTCTCAAGCCTGTTCCTTAAATCACTTCAATCAAAGAGTCTTCTTCCCATGCAAACCAATGAAGGTGCTTCTCAAGTCAATCATGTTATTTTTCTGCTTAACTTTCTGTAGGTTTAAATATCTATGGTCTATCTCTTACAGTTGTTCTCTGTCTCTGGAAAACTATCATTTGTCAAAGACTTGTCATTTTCCCAGCTCTCTTTACTGCAACATTTTGGGGTCAGGGATGTGTTTTCTCCATATTTATGTTCTCAGTACCCACCAAGGCAGGTAAGGTTCAGGATTGTAGAATAGATGTAATTTAGGAATGGAAGCAGGGGAAGAGAACAGGGACAGGAGAGGAGGTGGGATGGCTCTTATTCCTTCCCAGTGTTCATGAATTGTTTCTTGTTAATTACCCCTGCTTCTACTTAACTGTACTGTGAGTGTAGGAGGGACTAAACAGCTAATAATAAGACAATAGAAATGTTGACAGGGCAGTCATATTTACCATGAGCCCTAAATAGGAGGATTCATACCTTGGATGAACTCATGGGTGGGCTTGTGCATACTCCTCAGCAGGATGCAGAAAGACTTCACATGGCAGATTTCCATTACAGTCAGTCTCTGACTTCCTTTAAATAAATTGTTACATCCAGAAATTTATATAAATATTTTTCATGGATTCAAATAAAACTTGCTATGAAACAACTTTCTGTAGAAAAAAATATCCTATGTTTCTGAAGACTTGATTAAACATAAGGAGGGAAAATAAGGAAGTTTAAGAGCTGATGGATGTATTCACTTGAACAAATGTTGCTTAGCAAAACACCTTCATTGCTGAACAATTTGGGTTTTGGGAAGATTGCTTGGAGGACTAATCTAGAATGGCCTGAAAGCAGGACAGGGATAATTAAACTGCTCCAGCATAAGCAATGGACAAAGACTTTATAGACTGGTGGTAGTTGGACTAAATTGGAAAGGAAAGGAAAAGAAGTCAAAGACACAAAAAAGAGATCTTCCTAGAGACAGCTGTCACATTCTTGTGAGAGACCAGTCCAAGAGAGAATGATCTGGGGATGTGAAGTCGCAGTATTTCACTGTGATAAAAATCTCTTTTCACAGCTTAGAAATCATGATGTGTGAAGCAAGTCCTTTCTTCACACATGGCCTCCAGCAAAAAGGCAGGGTTTCACAGAGTAACTGGACCACAAGAAAGCTTGAAAGTGGATAAAGTCTCAAGATGCAACAAATAGGTAGAATCTTGGAGATAAAGGCAACTAACAAAAATATCAATAATCAGTCAATCTCATAGTTCAAAATTCCCAGGAGATAGATTCAGGTTTTCTCCTACTGTGTTTGGTATAGTGCTTAAGCCAATTTTAACTAGTGTCTTAACCAATAAAATAAGTAACTTTATATGTAATAGTCCCCCAACTGAGAATGATCCAAATCATTTCACCATTTAGTAATTGCCTAAGTAAACTGTGCCACAACCATGAAGTGGAATATTACTTGTCAATTAAAAGAAATGAGCCATTGATACATTTAACAATATGGCTCTTCACCAAGGTTATTAACCTAAGTGAAATTAATCTCAAAGAGTTTCATACTGTGTAATTCTATTGATATAAACTTGCAAGGGGAAAAGCTATAGTCATGCAGTGCAGATCAATGATTGCCAGGTTGTTAGGAGCTAGAGTTGGGTGTGGATGAGACTCATGAAGTAATAACAAGAACAAGTTTTCTTGTGATGATGGAATAGCTCTGTATGCTGATTTTAGTGATGGTTACATGGATTTGTGCAGCTGACGAAATTCACAGAAATAGTACAAGTAAAAGCTGATGAAATTAGAATAATGTATGTACTTTGATTAATAGTATTGTACCAATGTCAATTTTCTGGTTTTGAAAATAATGTATCAGCACTGGAATTAAAAAAATATTAATACTGGAATGACATACACACAGAAAGTACTTTTTGTTTTGCAACTTTGCATGAGTCTTTTTTTTTTTTCGTATTAAAGGGAAGGGTCCTCTGGGTGTTCAGGGTCTCACTATTAGATCGGACTCATAGTGATCTGCCTATTTACAGCCTCCCAAGAGCTAGGATTATAGGTGCACACCGTCATGCCTAGTCTCAATCCGTCTCAGCACACCCTGGGGGTGGGGCCAGTATGCAGGCCTGGGGATCAAACTCCCAACGCCTATGCCTGCTTACAGGCACTTTAGCTTGCTGAGCTATTTGGCTGGCCCTCATTTGAGTCTTAAACTCTTTCCAAATTGAAAGATAAATGAAAGTGCTTCGTACTATTTGTGGTAGTGATTTTCTCTGCAAAACTCGAGGCTGTGCACACTGAATCATTTCTCCTAGGGAAATGTAGGGCTCTGGGAAGTCAGTGGTTAGCATCTGGACACAACATTTTCATCAAGGGATAACACTGTTTTACATGTGTTTCTGTTCCAGAACACCTTATTTAATACCATTATTAATTCCCTGACATTGAACTCAGCCAACAGCACTGCAGCTTCTGCTGCATAACGCTTTTGCAGCACACGAGTTTCCTCCCTGAGACACCACCTTCCAGCAGCAGGAATAAGTGCAACACAGCTATGCAATGCTAAGCACAGGCCCACTGTGAGCAGCAAAGCCACATCAAAAGGCGTAGAAATGTAAAAATAAAAATCTAGCATTAGTTAAATCATAAAAACACACTTGTTTGCAGGATGACAGTGTGAGAATTGAAAAGAGAAGGCAGTATTCCCTTGTTGACCTCAGTGGGGGCTGTTCACCGGCCACCACATTTTCCACTGCTTTGTGCCTACCATGCACAGCTCAGGAGGAGTGATGGGGTTGATTTCACAGAGCTTTAGCAAATATGTGAACTCATAAGCGTAGAGTCTGTGGATGATGAGGATTGGGTGCATCTGTATGTGTCTCTATGTATGTATGTGTTCATATGCATGTATACATGGACCAACTTTCTGTATGTGCAGGTTTCCCATCTGTAGATTCAACCAATCTCTGACTTAACCAAGGCAGACTTTTTTCCTGTTGTCATTATTCCTCCAATGGTATGGAAACTATTCACATAATGTTTCTGTCATGCTAGGAATTGTAAATAAGGTAAAGATGATTTAAAGTGCCTGGGAAGATGTACTCAGGTCACACACAACCAACATCTCATTTCACCCAAGGGACTTGAGCATCTGTAAATTTTGATATCTTGGTGTGTGTGTGGCGATGTTCTGGTACAAATCCCCTATAAATCCTGAGGGAAAACCCCCATAAACATATTTTTTTCCATGCTATGGTAATTGTGGAAAAGGTTGGAATCAAAATATATGTAAAGCTATACAAATTTGCAAATATCATCTCAATAAGAAAAACTGAGCTGACAGTTGCTCACATTTTCTTTGCAGTTTATAGTTTATAGCTTTTTCTGAATTCTCGAAATGAATTATGTTTAAACTTCTACATCTAGTGCAAGCTTTTGTCAGTATTATTCAGGAAACAATGTTGTTTTCCCATCCAACAATCTACTCTTTATATGCTGTTCCCTGTCCACAACTTATAGAAATCATCTGATCCTAGGTGATCAATGGCCCTTCCTTCCAATGGTTCACCCTACATTTGCCAAAGCAGCTGACAACATTTTTTCTTTTGTGTGCAAATGACTGTGGGGAGCAGCTGAAGCTGAAGATTGAACCTACATGAAGAGCTGGAGCAAGGCCACTGAGATTGAACGTGCCTAGGAGAGCTGTGTGAACAAGCTGCTCTAGTCCAGAGAATACGGTGTCCCAGGCAATTCATACAAGCAGTTTGCTAGGCATAAGTGTGCCATGTGACAGCAACCCGCGCAACATACAGATAAACATGCAGCAGTGCTTGAGCAGTCCCTTTTTATCCAATCCAGAGAGAGGGCTCCACCTGACTTCAGCTTTCTGTGTATTGTCTCCATTTCATCACTTCCTTAGCACCCTTCACTCTGGGAAATCACAGAACTGTGTTGGCTATAGTAATGACTAGTAAACGCCAATGACAGTACATTTTGGAGGACCAATTTTCTACTTGATTTAGACAAAGGAAATCAAATTCATTATGATCTGGTTCTAGATGAAAAATTCATGCATGCACACCTAAATATTCTTCACCCAGTACAAGTGTATTTAGCTAGGATGTTATATGAATGTTTGTGTTTCCTCAAAATTCATATGTTGTAGTCCTATCCCCCAAGGGATAGTATAATAGGATAAGGTATTTTTTCAAGGTGATGAGATTATGAGGACAGGACCTTCATGAAAAGGATTAGTGTCCTCAAAATATCTGCCAACTGGAGCTTCCACATGTAAGCACATAAGAACCAAGAAGACGTCCTCATCCAACAGCAAACTTGCCAGGGCCTTAATCTCAGTTTGCTAGTCTCAGGTGAGAAACTTCTTAGCATAACCTGCCAAGGGTGTAGAATTTTGCTTGAGAAGCCTAAATGGACACACACCGTTTTGAGCAGCACAAAGTTCCCAGAGAGTTGCTTGTTTTAAAAGGCCACCTTCATAACATTAGATTGGAGAATTCTGTTAATAAAGGCTAAGAATATGTATAATTTTGTGCAAAGTAAAAGCTGTTGCCCTCCTCACTGGATCAGTGTGTCTTTGGCTGTTGGCAAAAGTGCGATGCTAAAGATCCAAAAATGAGGGCTGCTAACCACTGCCCAGATCCCTTTCCAGCCAGAGCCCAGGCACAGAGTGTGTGTGGGACTATCTGAACACTTGCCTGAACCTCTTCCAGCAGATAGGCCCGGTGTGGAACCACGCAGCCAAACTCCCTGCAGACAGGGTAGGGACCAGACCCAACCAGCTAATCCAGGAGCTGAACATCTTGCCAGAGGGGCAGAGTGAGTTCACTTCAATGGGCTGCAGAAAGAAAAAGCTGAGTACAGCAGTCAGATGCAAGCAAGGCACGTCTGGACAAGTTCAAATGTGATAGATCCAGACATGGTAAGTTGAGACAATTTGCTAGACCCAGATATATGAAAGCATCCTCCCTGTTTCTCTGATGATCGCGATACAGGGTAATAGGTAACTGGGGTGTACCAGTCTGCCTGAAAGAACCCATGTACATCAAGGGGAGGTGATCAGACAGAATTTAGGGAAACTAATTTTAAAAAATTCTCAATTTAATATTTGCTTAGCTACACAGATAAAATATTTGCTCTTATGGCCTAAAATGCAAACTCATTAGTTACAAAAGTTTGTCAACTGCTAAATATTACAACCTATTACTAGTGTTCCTAATTGTAGTTCTGAAACTACAAAACTGTGACTACCTTAATCACATAACCTCTCTTGGGTAAGAATTTTAGTAGGTGCTAAGGTAATAACTGCACCAAAGCTCTACACCACAGGTCAAAGGACAGTAATGTACAAAATGACAAAGTTGGGCTGGACAAGTAGCTCAGTAGATTAAAATGCCTGCAAACAGGCATGAGGGCTGGGGATTCAATGCCCAGGCCTGCCATGCTGATTATGCCCCTTGGGCATGCTGAGATGGCAACTGAGACTGGGCATAGTGGCATGTGCCTGTAATCCCAGCACTTGGGAGGCCGTAAACAGGTGGATCACTGTGAGTCTGATCGAGTAGTGAGACCCTGAATACCCTGTAGACCTTTCCTTAAAGGGGAAATACAACAACAACAAAACAAAACATCCAAAACAAAAAGCACACAATGACACAGAGAAGTAGCAAATTGCATTCTACGAAAGAAGACCACCCAGAAGAAATGCAAGACACACTAGCATAGAAGAAATTGGAAATCACACACCTGATATCTCTGAATTAGTAGTGTTTGAAGTAAGGAAACAATGTAGAAAGGTATAGAGGAAATCAGATAAATAATCTCTGAAGTAGAAAAAGAAATAATGACTATAATGAAAGAATTACTAAGTGCTTCTAAAGAAGACTGAAAAAATAGAAAACAGAAAAATGATGGTATCCTTGAATGAGCAATACAGGAAAAAAATAGAATGCATGAAGCAGAATTAAAGTGATATATAGCAAATTAAGCGTGAATTACACATTGGCAAATCAGTTTGAGTGAAAGTGAAAATAGACTTTCAGACCTTGAGACAGCATTGCAGGTAGTGAAAAGGTAAGAAAAGATCTATTAAAAACAACTAAGATGCTGGAAAAAGTGATTCATCATCTGCAAGACAATGCAAAGTTGAGCAATGTGAGCCTAATAAACATGAATGAGAAAGGAGTCGTTACAAATGATATAAAAAGAATTCGGGCAGAGGTAATAGCAGAAAACTTCCAAAATAAGGGGAAACAATCAGACATTCAGGTGACTGAACCATTTAGAACTCCAAATAACATCAACTCAATTAAAACCACACCCAGACATATTATAATCAGGATCCCAGAAATCCAGCCCAAGAACAGTATACTAAAAACCACTGGAAAAAAGAAATAGTGGCAGATTTCTCTTCACAATCCATCAAGTCAAGAAGAGCATAAAGCAAAGTATTTTACATTCTCCCCACAATAAATAAATAAATAAACAAATAAATAAATAAATAAATAAATTCCAGCCCAGAATGCTATACCTTGAAAAACTATCTTTCAAGCTTGATGTAGAAGTGAAATATTTCCATGACAAAGAACAACTAAAGAATTTCATGTTGACAAAACCAATGCTAAACAGACTACTAAAAGATGTACTAGAGAGGCATCAAAATGACCACAACTCAACAAATGAGAATGGAAAGAACCCACCAAATAGGGCAAACAAACACAGCAGAAAAAAGAGGTATACAACAGCATGTAAATAACAAATCAATCATAAGTCAATATGTCTCAATTATAACAATCAATATAAATGGACTGAATTCACCAATTAAAAGAAATAGACTGGCATACTAGATTAGGCAGCAAAGTCCAACAATATGCTGTACATAAGAAACAGACAACTCCTAAAGAAATTCATAGGCTAAAAGTCAAATGATGAAAAACAATACTATATACCCCAGCATCTCAGAAAAAAAACAGGGGTAGCAATCCTGTTTGCAGACTATTTCAACTTCAAATCAGGAATAACAAAATGAAATAAAGAAGGCCATTACATACTGGTTAGGAGAAAAATTCAAGATGAAGAGGTAACAGTAATAAATATGTATGCATCAAGCACAGGAGCACCCAACTATATAAGACAAATCTTAATGGACATGAAAAACTTAATATCTAATACTACAATATTAACAGGAGGCTTTAACATCCCCTTATTCCTAATAGACAAGTGAAGCAGATAAAAAATTAGCAAAGAAGTCTAGAACTGAAATGGAACTTGGAACAAATGGACTTAGTGGACATACACAGAGTGTGTCAGAATGCACATTCTTTTCAGCAGCACATAGAAAATTTTCTACAATAGGCTCTGTACTAGTCCATAGGTCATGCTTAAAGATATGCAAGAAAACAGAAATAATCCCATACATATTATCTGACCACAGTGCAATGAAAATAAAATGAAAATAAACAAGAAACCACAAAAACCTCATAAATACATGAAAATTAAACAACACCCTCCTCAGCAGCCAAAAACTTGCAGATGAAATTAAACAACAAATTAAACTATCTATAATTCAAGAAAAATTCAAGTGCAACTTATCAAAATTTGCAGGATTCATTGAAAACAGTTTTTAGAAGGAAATTTAGAGTTGTGAACTCATATGATAGGAAAACAGAATGGGAAAAAAGAAATACTTTTGCACTGCACTTAAGCATCTAGAAAAAGAAGAGCAATCTAAACCCAAAGCCCAAAGACGGGAGGAAAGTGTAAAGATCATAGCAGAAATTGATGCAATTGGACAAAAAATATAAATAATTAATGAATCAAAAAGCTGGTTCTTTGAAATATTAAATAAAATTGATAGGCCCTTAGCTAACCTCATCAAAAAGAGGAAAGAAAAAAAAAATCTCAAATTCAAGCAATAAGGGATGAAAAGGGTAAAATTGCCGTAGACTCTGAGGAAAAGTAACAAGATCATCAATAGCTATTTTGAGAATCTTTACTCTCACAGAATAGAAGACACAGAAGAAATGGAAAGATTCCTAGAAAGGTACAAATTACAAAAACTGAATCAAGAAGATGTAAGAACTCTCAATAACCCAATAACAGCCAATGTAATTCAAAATGTAATAGAAAGCCTATTAAAGAAAAGTCCAGGTCCTGATGGATTCACATATGAATACTATACGAAATTTACAGAATTTATAATCCCATTACTCCTCAAACTTTTCAGTGAAATTGAAAAGGAAACAATTCTCCCAAAATCATTCCTGGAGGCAAGTATACTGATACCAAGACCAGAGAAAGATCCAACTAAAAAAGAGTACTACAGGCCAATCTCCTTCATGAATATAGATGCAAACATGCTCAATAAAATCCTAGCAAATAGAATACAGCAAATGAATGAGAAGACTGTGCAACATGACCAGATAGTATTCATTCCAAGAATGCAAAGATGGTTCCACGAAAGCAAATCTGTAAATGTGATACACTATATCAATAGAGCAAAATCTAAAAACCACATAATAATCCCAATTGATTTTAGACGAAGTCCAACACTCACTCATGTTCAAAGTCCTGCCGAAAATTAGAGTAGATGGCCTTTACCTCAACCTGCTAAAACCAACTATGGAAATACAATAGCTAACATGCTTCTAAATGGGGAGAAACTGAAATCTTTTACTCTCAGATCAGGTACAAGATAAGGATGTCCTGTATCACCATTTCTATTCAATACAGATCTTGAATCATTAGCTAGAGCCATGAGACAAGCAAGAGAAATAAAAGGAATAAGAATAGGTAAAGAAGAAGTTAAACCATTGTTATTTGTAGACGACGTGATACTCGACCTGGGAGAACCCAAAAAACTTCACCAAGATGCTCCTAGAATTAACACATAAATTCAGTAGCATAGCAGGATGGAAAGTCAATACCTGAAAGTCAGGGTAGCATTCTTTCACACAGATAACAAACACACTAAGAGAGAATATAGAGAAAGAATACCTTTTACAATGGCACTGTGGAAAATGAAATATTTAGCAATTAACCTAACAAAAGAAGTAAAAGTTCTATGCAATGAAAATTACAATACTCTGAAAAAAGAGATAATAGAGGATGTCAGAAGACAGAAAGTTATTCCCTGCTCCAGAGTAGAAAGAACAAACATTGTGAAGATGGCCATACTACCAAAATTGTTGTACAGATTTATAGCAATCCTTACGAAAATACCACCAACATCACAGACCTAGAGAAATCATTCCTAATATTTATTTGGAACCCCAAAAAACCTAAAATAGCAAAGGCAATCCTAGGAAACAAAGGCAAGGCAGAAGGCATCACAATTCCTGATTTGAAACTATACTACAAAGCTACTGTGATAAAACCAGCATGGTACTGGTAAAAAAATAGACCTGAAGATTGATGGAATAGATTAGAAGATGTAGATGCAACTACAGACACACTCAGCCATTTTATCTTGGACAAAGTATCCAAACATGATTACTGGGAGAATGATAGCCTCTGTAACAAATAATGCTAGAAAAACTGGCTCTCTACATACCAAAAACTAAAGTGATGTAGATCTGTCACCATACACCACACTAAAGTAAAAAATGGATAAAGATCTGAACATTGAAACAGAAACACTCAATCTCCTGGAGGAGAAAATAGGTAGAAATCTCCATGACATAGAGGTAGGCAAATAGTTCACGAACAAAAATCAAATTGCACAGGAAATTCTTGAAAGAATTAACAACTGAGCTGGGCGTGGTGGCGCAGGCCTGTAATCCCAGCACTCGGGAGGCTGAGGCAGGAGGATTGTTGTGCGTTTGAGACCAGCCTGAGCTACAAAGTGAGCTTAAGGCCAGCCTGAACTGCGTAGTGAGACCCTGTCTCAAAAAGACAAAAAAAAAAAAAAAAAAAAAAAAGAATTAACAACTGGGACCATTTCTTACTGAGAAATTTTTGCATAGAAAAAGAAATTACATAGTGAAAAGAAAACCCACAAATTTGGAAAAAATACTAACTAATAAGCACTCAGACAAATGTCTCCTATCTAGAATTTATAAAAAGCTAAAACATATTAGGGCCCCCAAATTGAAAGACCCAATCCAAAAATGAACATCCAAGATGAACATACAAGGTTGCAACCTTCTCAGAGGAAGAATTACCTGAAACAAATAAATATATGAAAAAATGCTCCATATCACTAGCCATTCATGAAATGGAAATAAAAACAACACTGAGATACCATCTCACCCCACAAAGAATGGCTATCATAAAGAAATTAGCCAACAACAGATGTTGGAAAGGCTGTGGGGAAACCAGAACTCTTCTCCACTGCTGGTAGAAATATAACCTGGTGCAACCATTACGGAAACCAGTGTGGAGACTTCTCAAAAATCTAGGAGTGGAAATCCCATTCAATCCAGCTATCCTTCTGGGAATTTCCCCAAAAGAACTGAAAACATTGTAACATAGTGATATGTGTGTACCTACATTTATAGCACCAAAATTTGTGATAGCCAAATCTTGGAAACAATGAAAATCCTTGTCACCTGAGGAATGGATGAAAAAGATGTGGTGTTTTTGTACAATGGAATGTTACTCAGCTATAAAGAAAAATAAACTCAAAACCTTCATATATAAGTGGTGCTACTTGAAGCCATACTCATAAGTGGAATAAACCAGACTCACCTGCGTAAATCTAGTATTTTTTCCCTAGTGTAAGAACTCAAAAGAAGAAATAAAAATTGAAAGGTATAACACAGTTAAATGGAAAGTGAGAACTTAAGGGTTAAACAATGAAGAGAGAGAAAGTAGAAAAGTTAGGAAATATGGTAGGAGCAAAACTACCTATTTATATATACAAGTTGGTTAAGGCAATGGTCCTAAGAATCTCCATCAGGTTTTTGAAAATTGCAGTTAATGGGTGGAATTCTCACTCTAACTATATATGCTGATATCTGTGAACTAAGCAACTAAACTGAGAATAGCAATGTGTAATACTAAAACCAAATACCTAGTATTTTGGTCTTCTAAATGCATATTGCTTCTAATGTCATATCAGTTATTGATATAGTCTCTTTAAAGTAAATGTGAAAAAAAGTAATAAAAATATCAAGAGACAAGAAAAAAGTCACAGGATTATCTAGCTACAATGTTGTATATGGTTTGATTTCTAAACTTCCCTGTAAAAATGTGTAATATTTTTTACATTCTATAGGGATTTAAAGTTTAGGATATCCATGGTTGCTAGAAAATAGCAGTTTCATGTTATGTCTAAGGCATCTGAAATTCAGACAGATACTGATGTTAAGTTCAACTGCCTCTGTTACAGGGTAATAATATCATTAAGCTTGTCTTGTGGATGTTTAACAACTAAAGGTTGCAGACCAAAATTAGAGAAAAAGAGGGGATACAGGAAAAGAACATATTTTGGCCCTAACCCTTCAAGGTCATTGAGGACTCAGGACATAAGAGAACCTGGGCTGTGACATCTTTTAATTCAGTGGTGTCACAAATTATCTGATCATAGAGATTATGGGGCCACAGAGGAAAGTGATTGACAATGTATAGTGTGCCTAAGAAGAATCACCTAGAGAGAAAAATTTCTCTCAGTCTTCCACAGAGAGCTAATTGGTCAAGCAATGGCCATGACTCATCCAGATGGCTGACACTGACAAAAGATCTACAAGGTTCTATACATGGTTTCGGGGTAAATTCTGAGTGGATTTGACAGACCTTGTGAGAAATAAAAGTTATACTTTTTCTTATATAGGTCTTGCTTTAACTTGGTCTAACCATCCATCAAAAAAGCATAACCACAAGGTATGCTGAGGCTGGGGAAATGGTTCAGTAGAATGAGTGCTTCCCTGGCAAGCACAAGAGTCTGAGTTCAATCCCTGGTTCTGCCCCCCCAAAAAAAAGAATCATAGCCACAAGGCTTAAAAGGCTCAAGTGAACACTTCAGACACTTGCTGGTTCTGCTGATAACCCACTACTATTATGGACTATTGGACATGTTATTTCACTGAATTCAAATACCTACCATACTTGAATTGGCATCAAGCATGAAAATGTCTTTTAAAGACTTCTCCAAATACAGCTGCTCTAACAACAATGGAATACCAATCTTTGACAAACAAAACAAAAAAGGGTGATACAAATAAAGGAAGATTTTGTATTGAAAAATATGTATATACAAAATAATTAGGATAGATATACAGCTACCTTCTCTTGGTTCAATGAGAAGAAAGTTTTGTACTAATACTGTTTAGACAAGATAGCATGTCTACATCTTGTGGTTTGAATAGTTAGTATGAAGGCAACAATATGCAATGTATTAATTATTGTAGCTGTCCTACTAACTTGTTTTGAAACTTTTTCATAGTAATGCTGGGAAATGGTTCAGTAGAATGAGTGCTATTTTCTTTTCTCATTGAAATGAATAAAAACTTAAAAAAGATATAAATCTAAATAAAGATCCAAAAATGAATCTCATTTCTCATTGGGGTGCTTTCCTGCCCACACTGGGAATGGCACTCTAGGAAGGTGGACCTGAAGCTCATTGTGAGATTCTGGAATGTTCCCTCTCATACTTGGTCTCTATAGCCATTATGAGTAAATTGTTTCCCTTGTCTTTGGCTTCCCTCTAATCCCTTGTAGGCATATGCTAGTTCTGGAACTCTTGTAGAGTCTCTGGTTAGTGTATTTCTGAGAAGTTAGATAAGGCCAAGCTTTAGTTAAGCTCCACATAGTCGAGTGACACACGGCTGTTTTTGGCTGAAAGCCCTTTAATTTTCCAAGTGCTCAAATGGAATCATGTAAAATGTAAAATGTATGAACATCTTTCCTCTGAAAGAATGGTACACTTTTTTCTTGGCTTAATTTCCTCTAGACATAAAAATTAAGCCTCTTTCACCAGTACGAGCAATAAGTAATGCTGTACATGTTGCCAGACTTACAGATTAGATAAGCATTTTGGTTTCCAGTAGTGTTTTCATGGAATTATCTCTATTCAGGTCAAATTCTATTTTGAGAACTCCAGCTGATTCAACAGCCTACAATTTGTACTTTTGGTCTCAAAGTAAATACTTGATTCCACTCAAGCCGAGAGAACTGTGCTTGTATTTGAGCCCTGACCCATGTAATTTTAATATGCATTAGGCATTACTATGAGATGTAAACTGGATGGATCAGATGCTTCAGAAGTTCATGCAAACAGTGGGGAAAGCATTTTGGCCATTTCCCATCCAAAGCAAACAGTACAAACCTATTGGTCTAAGCAGGAATTGTCAATTAGGCCTTGTTCCTCCCTTTACCACTACCTTCCGCTTTGTGTTTTGGCGCCCAGAGTGCAGAGAGATGAAGCAAGGGGACTTTAGAAAGGGCACGCAGCTGCTTTAGTGGGTCTAGATCCAGATATAAACTGAGAATCAATATGTGTCTAACAGCATGGGAACCCTGGTGCTCAAGGCATAGGGATTTTCAATATGACATGAACATGCGTCCTACCAAACCCTCCCCTCTCTTCCAAGAGACAGGCAGAAAGGGTAAGACAGAGAGAGATCACACAAGAACTGAGTCATTACCAGGCTTCAGGGTCAGACAAGCTTTAATTAGGAATGTAGGAGGTTGAATTGAAAGCAGGTAGAAAAGGAAAGTCACAGCAAGGGAGAATGAAGCGCTTAAGATCCACAACTGAAACCAAAGAAAATCTGAAGAAATGAGGCAGACGTTAGGGACAGCAATAGAGATCAATACACAAGGTGCCTTGATATAATTGTTCATCTATTTTACCTAGTGCCTAGTGACACCTCAGAACATGACTTCTCACCTCAGGGTGTTGTAAATATGAATATGTAGACCAAGTGTGACGTCACAGGGCCAGAAGTGCCCTGTGTGATGTCACGGGACCATTGCACACCCAGAATCCTAGCATTCTGGGTAGCTAAGGCAGGAGGATGGAAAGTTCAAGCCCTGCTTAGGGAGGGAGCTTCAACTATAATGAGACTATGTCTTAAATTTAAAAAAAAGTATTGCAGTTCACTGTAAAACCCAAACAATGGCAAACAACAGCACCCTGCAAAACAACCCCACCCAAACCAAAATTAAAAAAAAATATGTGCAACAACAACAAAAATATGTGCAACAATACAGTAATTCTAGACTACAGTAATTTTGTAATACAGTCAATGTTTAAAAATGATGGTGAATGCTGAGCTAGCTACAGCTTCAGCCATTTAACATGCAAATGCCTTGCTTTATACAATCTTCTCAATGCTCCTTTAAAGTGGATTTATTTTCATTTTATAAATGACAGCATTGAAGTTTAGAGAACTCCAGCAATTTATACTGGTTCAGGTAGCTTGGAAATGACAGGATTCAAATTTAAAATCATGTCTCTCCGACTTCTAAGCCCATGTTCTTAACCACTAAGATATATATAGTACGTCTTACTGTGAGGTCAAGCAGTTTTAATTGAAGCAATTAGCACTGCCAGACATACTTTTGATTTGTTAGGTTCATTCATATTCTAAAAAACAGAATCCAAGGCTACTGTAATTCATGGAGAGTTTATGTGATAAGAATATGTAAGGATGTTAAGGCAGGTAAAAATTGTTATGAGGCCTACGGCTTTTTCTCCTAGAGACCCAAAATGCTCTCTTGGCTTAACAACGTCAACAGTAGTCTCTTCTGGAGACAGTTATCCCTCCTTCAGTATAATATGGGGGCTCAGCTGTCACCTCTTGCAGCTTTTCTGGTTTCTGAAAACACATTTTATCCTCTTTCCGTTCTGTTCTTGGAATTTTAGTTAGTCTTAGCTTCTGTGGTCCTGTGATGACAGCTGACTAATGATTGTTGTTGACTTATCTTTATGTTTTTTTTCCCCTGTGCCGTCTGTGTTTCTCTGTGTGTCAGGTATTCGCATGGGAGTTGAGAGTGAAGAGACATTTATGTGACAGGCATTCCCTGAGTGAATGAATCTAATTTGGTTCATATGTATCCAATAGAGGGCGCTCCCACTGGACAGTGTGGTAGGCCAGCTTGTAGAGTGTGGTCAATCTATTGGGCCTTCTCTGGGTCAGGAAATTATTCTGGCCAACCAGCTGGGAATTTCTCTGTGGGGACCTGAGCAGAGATTGTCTCATAAGGGAGCACAGGAAACATGGTAGTAACTTTGGCTTTTGGATGAATTGTTATATTTGTATTTTTTATTGAGGTATAAGAGTTAAACTTCTCTATGGGGCATATTATGATAATTCAATAAATACGTACTATATAATGATCAAATCAGGGTAATAAGCACTTCTATCTCCTGAAAAGCTAATCATTTTTATATGCTGAAAGTTTTGGATGCATCTAGTTATTTTGCAATCTATCATTGAGTGTTATAACTAGTAATTACTGCACTGTGCTATACAAATCGAGAACTGTTTCCTCCCCTTTAATTGTGCTTTGGTGCCCCTTGTCTAGTTTCCTCTACCCCAGCTCTTGCCCTTTGCAGTCTCTAGTGGCCACCATTTTATTCAATTCTAGCATGAGATCATCCTTTACCTATTATCCTACATATAATTGAATTGTGTTTGTTCAACCTGCCACAGGATGGGTTGGGGCCAACTGAAGATACCATTCCCACCATCGCAGTCAAAACCTAAGCCCTCGAGAGTCCCAAATCTAAGGTTTTATAAGGCCCACAGCATGACTGTACACGTTTGACTTTATTTTTCTACATTCATATATAAATATATCACTTTTCATGACTGCATGTCTCTGGTTTTTCTTTCTCTCTTACTGAGGAAAAAAAATTGAAAACCGTTGCTTCATGCTGCAGGGCTGAGTTCTGGCTGTTCTTAATGCACTCATAATAATGTCGACAATATCCTCCTTTATAGCACACATCTGCTTTTAACACTTTAGGCATTCAGTTTTGTTGGAAGTGAACTGATGACATAAGTAATTTGGAAATTGAGTGCTTCTGCAGGGGTAGGAGGGAGCCCATTTTCCTGATTACTTTAGTCTTTTGATTCCAGTGCTTTGAACACTTGTCATATGGAACCAATAGCATTGCACATCTCAAAAAGACATCTAATGCAATCTGAGATTCTGAGTCTTTGAGCCTCCTAATATGCTTTATGAAACTATTAAATCAAGATGTACATTTTAATCATCTCTTGGTTCCCTATAGTTCTTAACAGTGTGATCTGAATGTAATTGATTTATAACATACAGAAGTTCAAATTATACCCATGCAACCTTTGATTTGTGACAGTTCTTATAGTGGCTGGGACATTGCTAGTCAGCAGTCACTGGGGTTGATTTGATTACTACTTGTACTGCTACTAACAATGGTAATTTACGTTTGCATAATGCTTGCCATGTGCTTGGCCTATGAGGAAACAGGCTCAGAGCTTCATTTTGCTCAATGCTTGGTTAGGCTTTGGATTCTATATTTGAACTCAGGCAACAGGATTCTTCATTGATGCTACTTTGGTCATGAAAAGGATCACCACATAACAGTGCCAGAGATAATCCAAGGCACTTAGCCACAGCTTCTCAATAGATCCCTGTAATACGATGCAAAAGACTAAGTAGGAGCAACTAATGACCCCTGGACCTTCCTGAACAATCTTTGAGAGATTTAGATAAAATTATGAAGTTATCCCTTCTTGGTTGGAAGAATCCAGGGATCTGGGCAAGGTGCTGGCTTAATTATCAATGTGTAAAATTTAGGATGTACCCTTGAGCACAAAGTCTGGGGTGGCGGAGGTAGTGAAGACCTGGAGAGAGCGAGAAGCTACAGGAACCTGCTATTATGCAGCTTTTACTCTATCTCTGCAACAGAGTGGAAGAGCAAATGGAAAACAATGGAGATATACAGGATTCGTCACACAAAGGAAAATAAATTAGTACCATTTGTACAAAGCCCCTAATCTTGTTACTTTGTTCTTCCACTGATTCTGAGGAATTTTTCACTTAAATAGCATCCAAAAATACATACTTTAGAATGTTTTCTCCTTAGTTATATATAAATACAGCTATGGTACCATGCATTTTTCATGACTATGAGCTATTTCAGCATCCCCTTGAGCATTTACTGGGTGCCAGGAACTTTGCACAGGTAGAAAAATACAGTTTATACCTTTAGGCACTGGAAATTTCTTACAAAACTAATTTTTAAAAGAATCTATAGAGAGTAAAATTATGGGTGCCATATATTTTTCTGAGTATGTTTTTCTGTATTTATTAACAGTTCAGTAATGGCTATGTAATCATCATAATCAGAACTGAGAAATAAAATAAGCTAGGATGTGCACAATCAGCTTTATCATGCATGCAAAACATAAATAATACAAATTTTGAGAGCTTTCTGTCTTACATACTGTGCTAAGCATTCAGAATGAATTTTTAAACATAATTCTTATAATGATTTATTAATTTGCTACTTGTTTGGTTTATATTTAAATGTTTCTCTGAGGCCTTCATGTAGGCAGGTCTTTTGGAAGGAGGTTGTGCCATGGGGACATTATGGCTGGGTGCTGGTAGGAGTGGGCCTGCTCAGAGGAGGTGGTTCCTGTGGTGTGACCTGGAAGATTTCAAAGCTCCTCTCTTGACTCCGCTTCCCAGCTTCTATGCCTTGAGTGGCTGTTCCTCTGCCGTGCCTCTCCACCATGCTGTCCTACCTCAAGGTTGGCACTCTGTGAACTGAAACCTCCCACAAATGGTGAGTCAGAATAAATCTCTAATTTTCAGGCACCTCTGTATCTCAGAGATGAAAGAGTAACTTACTATTATTTGATCCTCACTGTACAGATAGTGAAACTGAGACTAAATGAGAGTAAATCCCAGATTGCATAGCTGCAAGTGGTAAAGTAAGATATCTCAACTACACTAAGTTAGTAAATACACATTGAGGGTCAAGCATTTTAAAAATGTATCTCTTTATGGGGTGGAATTAATGTATACCTGTGGAATGATCAAATCAGGGTAGTTAATATGTCTTTCATCAACATCTATTTACTTTTACTAATATATAATCATACATATTTACAGGGTAGCAGCAGGCAGACTTCCTAACCAGAAGAAGTCTATGTGTCATACCATCTTGTAGCTATATGCAACCTAGTGATTTTATGCACCCACACTTACTTAGTGGTATATAGTGTTAGTTTTGGAAGGGTTTCTTCTTCCTCTTGATACAGAGCAACTCAGAGCCAAGAATCTTATTTTCCATGGTGATTTTTAAAAATTCAGTCGCTGCAGAAGTTTACACCTATCTGCATAGCACTCCGAAAACCACATTGATTGTCTGGGACAGGTTGTGTAGTCACAAAAGTCTCTTGCTTTACTGAAGGAGAGTGCAGATTCTGCTAAGATCCTTAGCTGGGCTTAGTTTCTTACCATCGCTGTGGGACCTCAAATAAATATTATTGTTTTTCATAATAATATTTATGAACCATCTACAGTTTTCCAGCACTGAAGGAAAGATCTCAAAGGGGAAAGTGCATGGCATGAAAGTGTTTAGGAAGCTGTGAAGACTCATACAGCTGCTCCCAGAGCTGCCCTGAGCCTGTAAAGGCCCTTCAGTCTCCCTGCAAAAAACAGCTCTCAGTTCCCCTGAGACTCAGCCTCATTCCATGGACTGGGTGAGTGCGTTAAACTGCATAGTTATTTCATGTTAATAATTTTGTCTTACAAGAAATTCTACTTAGGACCCAAGAATTACTGTCCTACTTGAAGTCATTGAAAAATGAAAATCTAGGATTAATGGCTAATGGTAAGCATCAGACAGCCTTTGGCTCTTCTAAATTTTAAGCAATCATTCCCTATCTTTCTTGTAAGCATTTCAGATAGCATGAAGGGGGCTAAACCATGATCTCTGACTTCCAAACAGTGATTGCTAATGACACTAATATAAAATAGAGAAAAAAGAAGAAGAGCTAAGTAGCACATAGAAGGTAAGAGACACATGGAATAGGACCTACTTCACAGGAGTCATTGGTAATGCAGTCTGGGTTTTGAGGGTGGTCAAGGAAAGCCTGGCTGAAAAGAGAACATTTGCACAGAGGCCTCAGGAGGTAAAGGAAGGGCTTTGTCCTTATCTGGGGACCAGTGTTGTATGAAGGGAGCCTAGAAAGAGCAATATTGTACACTAAGAGTGTGCAGGAACCCAAGGAGACTAGGGTAGGGGTGCAGTGTGCAAAAGGAGCATAGCAGGAATGAAGCACAGAGGCGAGGGGATGGGCTGGTCTAATAGCATAAGCTGAGCTGAGGTCTTGGCTTTTCCTTGAAGAGCAATGAAAGCTCTAGAGAACTCAGAGTCAAAGAACAAATGAAGGTACAGAACCCAGATGTCATCCTAGAGCTATCATTGCTCTCTCCCTTGTTCCTCTTTACTAAGGACTGGCCCTGAGATGCCTTTCCTTAGAGTCCACTTCTGTCTCTTTCTGGGTAGCTTCCTTAGGAGTCCAGCCAGTATCCTTCTCACTGCTTTCAGTGTCCACCTTGAAACTCACACATCATGTTATGAATATTTTTCCCTACTTTTTCTCACCTCCTCTTCTACAATTCTCCCAAACTTCATCAGAAATTCTGACTTTTTCTGGAGGACTTGTTACTTAGAATTAAAACAGGTAACTTGATTCTGTCCCTCCTTGGAGGAATCTTCAGATTCTGCTTCTGATATGATGCTTCTCCACTTGTGAGAAAGTTTTCTGGGTCCCAGGAACACTTTCAGCATCTACTTACAGTTAAGTTAGCTCTTCATGCTGGGCGTGCTGAGCAGACCAGTGAGCCCGGGTGTAGTGATATACACCTGTAATTGCAGTTCTGGGGAGGCTGAACACAAGAGGAACACTACAGGTCTGAGCTGCATGGTGAGACCCTGTACAAAATACATTTAAAAAGTTAGCTTTTCATTTTTTTCAGAGATTTTTGATCCTAGTGTTAGTTCACCTTTTCCCATTTTGTGCCTTATTTGATCTTTAGGGTCTTACTTTCTGTTTCATATCCATTTAACTTTTGTCTGTAGACCTTTCACCTCTGGCAGTATCTCTTTCTTCAGTGAAATCAGTTGGTTTTCATTTGCTTACTTTCATTTTCAAAACTCAGTAGTGCCCACGGAGGCTAGGAACTCGATTGTGGAATCTCCACATTGCCTGCTGGAATTTATCTAGTTTCTGGGATGAAGTCCCACAATCTCTGGGATCCCACATAATCATTATCCTGGGTCAGCAAATCTCAGAAAACTTGAACTTTTTTATTCAAGATTAAGGTTTCTTATTGTTATCCCAGTAGAATAATAAAATTAGTAGAACTGTGACTCCTGAGGTTCAGCACAAACCTATGCAGATTTTTTTTCTTTTAGTGGGTATATGGAATAATCTCCTTTAAGAACAAGGAAGCGATATTTTACTGTCTTGAACTGCCAAAACCCATTTTTATGGAATCAAATCCATGAACCATTGGCTATGGTCCATGCAATCTCATGAGTGTTAGAATTTGCACGTGGCCCCTCTAGTTATTTGAACTGTGTGAAAAAAAGATCTGTTGCCAGCCCACTCCCCATAGACTATTCAGAGAATATTGATATTCCACTCAGGAATTACTTTCTTAAAAGAGCCTCTAATTAAGGCTATTTTCAAAGGGTAGAATTTAAGGGTAGGGTAGGCCGGTTATTTTCCCAGGACTCCCCCTCTCACTACCACTCTACTTTGTTTCTTTTGAAGCATTTAGTGATGCATTTGAAAAGCCCAGCATTATGTCCCTCTTCTGAAGTTTATGATGTACGTATACTACATCTATGTACCTTGGGCCTATAAACTCCCTAGCTGACAATTCTACGGAAATTCCTAACTGAAGAAATAGGTCAACTGGGTCATACCTATTTATGAAGAAATTTTATTTGGATATACAGGGCTTGGATATCCAGGGCTTCCAGGGTCCCACTGATCATACCTTTAGTGGGAGGTGACATAGATTAGGTAGAGATA
>PVKA01014950.1:0-51214 GCA_004027165.1 Ctenomys sociabilis | reverse complement strand
TAGTGTGCCTGGGGAGAGTCACCTGAAGAGAAAACTTTCTCTCAGGCTCTCACAGAGAGCAATCTGGTCAAGCATTGGCCGTGACTCATCCACATGGATGACACAGACAAAGGAACTACAGAATAATGTACAGGACTACAAGATAAACCCTGAGAGGACTTCAATGACCACATAGGAAATATAAAGTTCATGTGTTGGTGTATAAGTTTTGATCTACCTAGGTCTTAACCATCCAGCAGAAAAGTATAAAAGTATAAAAATGAAGTATACATTGTGAGCCCATAATATTAAGCTGAGCTCTAAATGGATATGGTCGATAATTTCTTTGAATAACCCCCTATGGTTGCAGAATGCTGGACTGTGTTGGATTGTGGTTTCGAGTTCAAGCACCTAAAGTAGTTGAATGTCAATGGAGTGCCCACTTTTGACAGTTGTAGACAAAGGAAGGGTTGTAGAAAGAAAAAATCATGATGTCTGTATAGACAGTACAGTTGGGATAGATAACGCTGTGCTTCTACATAATTCTATGATAGGCAAGATCTGCACTAATGGTGGTTGGACAGGATATTATGTCGGCTTTTAGTGCTATGGTCATCCACTAGGTAAATAATTATTGAATGTTTGATATAATTCAGCTATAAAAAATCCTGTAAATATAATATCATGTATGCACCTTGTACAATACCAAAACTTTATGAAAACAGTTTGCAATGTATTAATTCGTCGAATGTGTATGGTAAAGATGTCTTGAAACTGTCTGATTGACATTTGTATTTTAATAAAATAAAAATTAAAAGAAAATTAAAAAACAGATAAAAACATAAAATATTTAGCATCAATTTTGCATTTAAGGAAAAGAGGTAAAAATAAATGCATCTACTTCCTGCCTTACACTAATATATGTTTTGTAAGAGATATGCAAGTCATTTGGTATTTCTCATTATGTTTCTGCGAAACTTTTTATTTGATGTTCTAATAATGATAAATCTTTTTAAGAATCTCAGATAATCTATCCTTAGTTTTCTTTCAAATATATTTCCTAACAGTTTATATTCTTTGGGCAGACTCAATTATATTTGGCTCTTAATTTAAAAAGAAGTTGTCTATTTTGAAAGTTTTTGCAATGCTTCCTTCAAAGCTAGAAACCAAAATGTAGTTGAATCATTTATTTTCAGATGGAAAAGTCGTGTTTGAGAACAGTTGAACAAAAGATAGTTAATTATTGAAGACTGAGATAGAAAGGATATTTACAATTACGTAGTTATTCCAAAACTGGAAATCAGAGAGAAAGGAGAGATGATTGAATGGAACCGAGCAAAATCCTCTTCCCTTCATTACAGAAGCTAAATAACATGATTGAAGGAAACAGAAAGAAATTTGCTGGCTGCCTTAGCTGGAACAGGTGCTTGAGGAAAGGAAAAAATGTTAGGCAGATCAGGGACTCTGAATGTTTGAGTGAGAACAAGGACTGGAGTAATGTTAGCAATCAGAAGACAGGTACAAACTGACTCCTTAGTGTGGAAGGATAAATTGAATTCAGAATTCAGGGCGATCCTGGGGAATTCAGAAGAAGAATTTAAGGAGACGCATGTCAGAGGAAAACAGATCAAGTGAAGGGCATGGACTGGTGAGGGAAGATGACTGTGGACCATCTTCTGCAGTCCAGGATCACTCAGCCCTTACCCACCACGTGGATGCAGGTGTGCACTTGGAAAGAAAGTGAGAGTAATAGGGGGAAAATCCTTGGTTCACCCACTGATTGAAACAATCTTTGCTGCAGTATTCTGTGCTGCTTGATTAACAAAGGGAAGTACTTTTTGTTGGTTTCCTCAGGAGAGGAGCATTGCATTATAGCTTTGGTGCACAGCTGCAGCCTAGTTAAAGAATGGTAATATGTGCTATTGGCTTTGACAACATGGGAACATAGCTCCCCAGCCTTGGTATAAACCCATAGCATTCCAATTATATTAATAGTATTTTAGAAGACAAATCAGTTTTTGAGCTCTATCAGAAATCATAGCAAGAACAAGGCAAAGAACAGAGAACAAGCTACTTCTTGAGAGTAACTCTATGTGTCCATCAGGCTTTGGCCTGCAGACTCATTGCTTACAAACTTGTGTGGTGAAAGCAAGCAGTGTTTTTTGAATCAACATACAGAATAGCTCTTTAAAATAGTCAGAATAACAATTTCTATGAATAAATGGTCATTTCTTCCCAAACAAGCACTCCAATCTTTCTTAGTTCTAACATAGAGCTTGATTGATTCTGTTGTACCCCCTACCATCATCCTCTACTTTCATTGCTAGGAATAAAACCCAATGCCTTCCAGTATATCTAACCAAGCATTCTACCACTGAGTTATACTCTTAACCTCAAACTTATTGTAAGTATAGGACCAGCAGTGTATACCATTTTCCCAGCAAGCCTCTTAGCAGTACATCAAAGTAGTAGGAGTATATTCTCCTACTTCTTCAGTAAGTTATCTTACAAAACATTTCTTCATAGATGCCAGGGTCAGCTTTCTCTCTCCTTCATTACTGAATAAAATGGTGGAAAGGGTAGGGTGGGGCAGGATTCCTTCAAGTGCAGGCAGAAGAAGAACAAGCAAATATCAGCAATAATGGTAAATGAATCCAAAATACCATATACCTGGAATTACTTAAGGAGACTAAGTTATAACCTAAAGCCAACCCGAGTTGCAAATAAATAAGGCTACATTAGCCATCTTCAAGAAATTTTTTGTCTGTGCATCAGAGAAAGTATATTTTTCAGCTGTTAGGAAACATAGGGAATTAGTAACGATTAACTTTTTCTTTTTCTGCACTTTACTTTTGTTTCCCAAACTTACCAGCTATATCTATTTGCATTCTTTTTCAATTTTCTAATAAATTCTAATGGAGACAGATAATCTAGTAGTATCTGTATTTTGCCAGTTTTGGAAGCAATTTACTTTTCTCTGGCAACAGACAGTGTCCTCTTTAACATTATGATTCTGTGTTTAAATTTATGTTTAGCATCATTCTTTGCAAAATTCAATGTGGAATCTGCTTTTAGTGCAAAGTCCCCTTAGATGCACACTCATCATAGTTTACAGTATGTGACTCACAAGGCATGGCTGGCAGCTTTTGTCATTCCTGATTTATTGAATATTTTCTCACCTGATTCACAGAGAAATCCTTTTGTTAAGAATAATAATTTGTCATTAATTATTGAATAAAAATAATCAGAGCACAGTCTCATGCTGGCTTCATACCCTTACCTATTCTTGACCTCCTATTAGTTGGTCCATGTAAAAATCTATAGTAAATCTGAAGAATCTTTTCAGCATGCAGAAAGGATTGCACAGAAATAAGACCAGCTTTGAAAACTGCTTCTTTTTTTCCCCCCGAAAACTACTTCTATGGCTTGATCAGATTTCAAGCTTACTCATTCAATATTTATTTATTTATTTATTTATTTATTTAGGCAGAACCAGGGATTGAATTCAGGCCTTTGCACTTGCCAGGAAAGTGCTTATTCCACTGAGCCAACTCCCTGGCCCCTACTCACTCAATTTTAAAAGGGCAATCTAAAAGATGTTGTCTAGATTGCATGAGGATTATTGGTATTCTATATATTAGAAACTAAAAACCTTTCTGTGTGTGTAGTATAAAAAAACCACTGGAGAAAAATCTAGTACAAAGCACATCTATCTGTCCCTCACATTCTGTGCTTCTTGCATTTGTAATGTAATGTATTAACATTATGAAACTTTGTGAAAAGTGATAGCTATTTGAAATTACCAATTTTTCAATATGCCAGCCATCCCATTTAGTGTCCCCTGAGCCTCCGTCTAGTGGTTACTTTTAAAAATACTATATATGTGTACATTTTAAAAACCATCTTTTCCTGATTACTTTTCTAAAATTTGTTTTTTTAAATATGAGAATAAATAGAAATAAATTTATCAGGGATAATAAACTGACTAGATAATATTCTGACTAGATTTTATTGATTTTAACCCCTGAATGGTTAAAGTGGTACTTTGAAAAGCATTTCCGTATTTCTAGAAAATCTACTTTTTCCTTCCTCTGGATTGATTGATTATGTTGATGAAAATTTTACCATTCAAGCTAGGCATGGTGGTGCACATCTGCAGTTCCATTATTAAAGAAGATTGAAGCAGAAGGATTGTACAGTTGAGTCCTCTCTGAGTATCTTAACAAGATGCTACCTCAGAATAAAAAAACAAAGGGCTTGAGATTTGGCTCAAGGGTAGATCATTCATGGATTTGAGTACTAATTCCAAAAAAGCATCACATGTTGAAGTCTTAATCCCCACCGACTATATTTGGAGGCATAGCTTTTAGGTGGTAATTAAGATTAGAGATTATAAAAATTGATTAGAGATTCTAATAGTGGGTCTTAAACTGATAGATTTGAAGAGTAAGATACATTCTCCTTTCTGTTTGTTATGGTTTGTGTGTAGTTGTTGCACCAAAGCCTGAAGTAAGTCATGGGGTAAATTTTGTGATTAACTCATGATCCACTGAGATTATGGGTGTGAGTGCTGCTGGGATTATGAGTGTGAGTATTACACCTAGCCTGGGGCAGATACCCTGAATGCAACATAAGGCAGACAGATGGGGGATAGACTTGCTCTCTGTTGCCACTGTTGCAGTTGCTCCTCCCTTTTGCTCTCTTTCTCTTTGCTGCTGCATGAACACCTGCTCTCTAAGCTAGCCCATTGTGAGCAAAGTTGAGCCCTTATCGTTGAGCCCCTGAAATCCCAAATACGATGTCATCCTGACCTTAGACTTTTAATGTCTGAAACTGAGACAACAGTTGTCAAACTACCTAGTCCTGGTATTTTGTTATAGCAGCCCAAGACAGCCACGATGACTGTCCTCTCTTGAATAAAGGTAATCTCACCAAGATAAGCTTTTGTTAGGCATTTTCATGGCTCCCTTTTAATATCTGCATAGCCTGATCAGATACTGCTTTGCTAGGAGATGTTTCCTTTGATTTCAGAACAGACAATTTGTTTGAAGCCACAATCTTCAAGCATAAAGCAGGGTATGCAAACTGATTATAGTGCAGCCATTAGAATGCAGTTATTTATTTCAAATCTCAAGTTGGATTCTAGCGATGCACATTTGAAAAACAAGTGTGTTGCTTGTGTCTGGGAAGCCCATCTAGTGAATGCCTGACTCAATTCATGTTAAGTAGGAAATATTTAGAGGTCCAAAAGACACAACTTAGTGCCCATCATTGTGGGTAGCTTGAGGAACTTCGGCAAGCTCCTAGCATCTCTGAAATGTCTATTATAGCTCTTAACATTTAATACTATTTCAATCAGTGGGATATAGGATACTTTATTTAAGCATGAAATTAGCCATGCTACCTTGGAGGAACTGGTAGCCACTGACCACTCAGCCTCCTCCAGACGCCTGCGATGAATAACTGTTTGGGCCATCAACTAATTTTCTTTCTTAATTCATAAAGGTATTAATCCTTATAAAATAGATTTTCAAAACCCGCTATGGATAATTTTCTTGCTTTATAGTATGTTTTCCATATTTTTGTTTATGCTGGAGTGATCTCAGATTTCTGTCCTGCTAGGGAAAACTCCTTGGAATTTGAATGTCCTTCATTTAATCTGGCAAAAAAAAAAGTGCAGAGATTATTTTGCTTCGGTTTTTTATAGTTAGTGTGCCAGCAGGCACAGTACTCAAATCACCAGAACAGGTGGTCAATACATCAAGTGTATACACACCTGCTGCAAATGCTAATGAGAATCTCTCACAAATGGGAGAACCTTCAAACTATACTAAACCAGAGTCAGTTGAAACATTGGACAACATTCATCAGTATGGTATTTTGTAAAGTGAAGCAGCATATTCCCATAAGTCTGACAACACAAGTCAAATTCCCTCAGCAGCCATGCATATAAATTGATTGCATCACATGAAGTCATATGGTATATGATGTTAAAGAGTAAGTAAAAATGGAAAGATGAGCTTCTCCTTCCAGAAATAAAGTTTAATAAAAGATCCTAAACATAGATGCAGGGTGATACTACATTAATAAAATTATATTTTATTAATATAATTACGTATTATAAATACTATTTTCTAGCACTCAATCATAAACTAATTGGATCCATGTGATAGCAGTACTAATAGAATACAAAATTTGTTACTCTGTGAAAAGCAGAGAAATGCAATAGTTACTCAGTGAGCAAAAACCAGGTATAACATATCATTATTGTATATGATGGACAATGTATTTATCAATCTATAATATATTCATATTATAGATAACACATGTGTATTATATATGTATATAATTGCAAATATTTATAATCTGTATGAATAATACATGTATATTTTATATGTGTATATAAAACATCCATAAAACTCTGAACATTTGAATACAGTGAAAATTTTAACATTTTGCTCTTTAAAAAATAACAGCACCATCACTTGTTTGGAAGATAAACCTCCATGTTTGATAGTACAAAGCCCTGAACAATAAATGTTAATGAATTCATGTTCTTGACATATGAAATTCCCTTTCCTAAGCATTTGTGTAAAAATACTTCTTAGTAGAAGTAATACTATAAATCTTAGCATCAGTCACTATGTTGACCAGATAAGACAGAAGGTATACAACACTTTTTGTCACGTAGTACAAGCAAGTTTATATTCCTGATGTAGAACCCTTCCTGACACAAAAATCACACTGATGGATCCCCTTCCTGTCTTGTCCTGGAACGTTGGTGGTGAAATGGACTTACCCTCATCTGACCTCTCCTCACTGCCACCTCTTTACATATCACCCTGGTGGGAAGAATCCTTCATCACCATCCCTTCTCCTATGGTCTAGAAGGCTGTTTCTCTTGCCAAACAGAGTGAAATAGTTCCTAGATGTATCAATCCACCATTGTCCCCTGTCAAATCCTTTAACTTCTTGCCCGAAAGTGTTTTCAGTTTTTTTCCAAAAATGAAGACTTTATGAGCAAACTAAACAGATAAATTTTCCAGCATGTCTTTATTAACCTTTCCTTCCACTCCTCACAGCTATTTTTGAAAACTCTCTGTTTCAGTTTCTTCTGTCTCCAAGAACTCTATACCAACTTCAAGCTTTTATTTCCCATTAAATATATGTTCATACTTGTAACCAATAAACCTTTGCTAAAAAGTTAAGTATTTTCCATGTTTTTGTAGTATTGTCTTTCCACTTTCAAATGCTTAATGCAAAACTTAATTTTTAGCAAAATATTTCAGAAATTCTGCCATCCTGCATTATTCATTGCTTAATCTTATCTCTTGCTTCAACATATTTCACTCCATCCCTCATTCCTGATACAGCAGATATGTTTTCTTTGAAAAATATACACCTCTGTTTGAACTGTTGTTAGTTCTCTCTCTAGCCTCTGAGACGCATCCCTCTGTGTGAGTCTACAGCGCAGAAGAGCTGCCAGCTAGCACGTTCTGATTCAAGTTATAGTAATGGAGATGCACAGCTGATTCTCAACTGTGTTAATAAATATTAAGACTTTCATTTTAGTTTTGCACCTTAGACTCTAGTATACAACTTTATAAAGTTATGTTTCTTTTGCAGGCATTTGATAAAATGGTTAACAATATTTGATTTAATCAAAATAAAGAAATTTAAGTTGTAAATTAACACAGCAATAGAAATTTTTCAATCATTGCATGACTTTCTGGAATTTTGTAAAAGTAAGTTTGTTTTATTTTTTGTACCTGCTTGCAACTGGCATATTCATGTCTTTTAAGTATTTAGAAAGGTTGTCCACAGATGTATGTTGCTATATAAATGTGATTCTGACAATATCCAAAAGTGATTTATGTGTTTTCTGAATGCAGAAACTCTGAAATAAGCATAAGCCTCGTGCTTCATACCTATTTATAATTTTAAAATTTATTCACAGAGAGGAAAGTTAAAATAAATTGTTGTCCAAAGATAAATGCTTCTAAAAATAATACTTAGATTTCAGTGCAAGTCATTTAGGGCTTATAGTGAGAATATTTTTCTGTATTGTACCAAAAGAAAAAGTTTTGAGTCTTTGAACTATATGTACTGTGCTGAAAATATAAGAATGATTGAAAAATTCTTATTCCACAGATGTTATGTTGGTACCATATAACATCAGCTGACAAGCAGGGTGTCTTTGGGTCCACACATGGACGTACTGTAGTGTATCCAGGCAAAATTCTATAGTGTCAATAGCAATCAAGTTCTACTCAATGATATCTATAGCTCCATAATTGTATTTATAAATTGAGTCACAGTAATTTTTATACAAATTTTATTTTGGTCAAACAATAGCTATATAAAATTAAAGATATAGTTATATTAATTAAAATATTTTAAAATTAGAAAATCTGACATTACTTTTTCTTTTTTAAATTTTTTATTTGATTTTTGTTATCAGGTTTTTAACCCATGACCTAGCACTTGCCAGGCAGGTGCTATGTCATGAAGATATATCTCCTGGGAGATTTCCTTTTTGAAAAATTATTTTAAAAAGAAAAAAAGAATGAAAACAATAATACATAATTTCAAAACAGGATACAGGAAAATAACAAATGGTTATTATAATGCATACTATTATCTTCAAAGTAGTTGCTCAGATTACTAGATACAAGTATAAAAATTTATCAAAACATATAAGCACAAACCATTTCTTTCAATGAAGAAATTAGAAATTAGTAGTAAAATTAACTCAGCTATTTTGGGTACTTAAACATGTTTTTCTTTTCCCTTTTCTCCTTTCTCCCATGCCAGTTGTTTCTTTTAGAAAAGTTTCTATCCTAATTACAATATCTACTGTACCTTTAAGATCTTACGTACTTTTTCAGTTTCTAACATTAAGGAGACAATACAATGTTCATACACATGAATCTGATTTATTTCTCTTACGAGTATTGTTTCTAGTTGCATACATTTAACCTTAAGAGCCTTGAATTTATTCTTCTTTATAGCTGAAGAGTACTGACAATTACTCCTCTAAAGTACTTATTGAATACTGACAAGTACTCGATATAAAATACCACACCTTTGTTATTCATGAAATCTTTAACATTTAATTAAAATGGGAATAATTTTTGTATCTCCATAAATTTGTTTTATATAAGTTAATATAATTTACCTAAAATGTTAAATGTTGTGAATGTTCTAGTTTAACAACATTTTTTTTTGAGATATGGGTCTTGTTACATAGTTCAGGTTGGCCTGGAACTCACTATGTAGGCAAGTTTGGCCTCAGATTTTTGGCAATTTTCCTGCTTCAGCCTCCCAAGTACTGGGATTACAAGTACACACCTCCCATGCCTGGCTCAAAGCCACTGCTGTTACACATTCACAGGTGCATACATTATTGCTTTAATATATAAAATCAAAGCCTCTGAATAACGAAGTAAAGAGTGATCAAGCGATGTAAATATCATACATACGATACGTTTTGGATGTGAATATTCATAAACACGGTAAAATCTGAGAATGAATCTTAAATTGTAGAGATTAGTTAGATATATTGGCATAATGTTAATTGATAAAGAAAACAGCAATGTATCTTATAAACAAAGTATCTTTTTATTTAGACATTGACTCATGAACAAAATTTTAAGAAAATAAATTCAAGTGTAAGAAAAATTATTTATCTTCACCCACTCTAATGAAGACTGGGAATTATACAGTACCTGTTATATTCTATATTCATATACACATGGTTTCCCATCATTTATGTGTAGTTAGTGACAATATGAAAGTAATTAAATTAGTAATCTTCTATCAGTCTCTCATTATATTCTCTGCATCCTATTTTGAAGAAATGCATCCATTCAGTTTTACCACTCAGACACAAGATCATCTTTTGACATAGGCTTTTAAGATAAACTGTTTTCAATTATATTCTAAACAATGCTTTTCCCACTTGGAAGAAAAAACATGTAGCAAATTAATTGTCTATAGTATCAACTAAGAAATTTCTAAACCAAACTTTTTTTTATGTATACTTCTTTCCACTACTTAGTATCAATACCGAAGTATATTTCACAGGAAAATCCCCAGGAGGAAACTGCACCAAATACTCGATACTGATGGTCTTTGAACAACAAAGCCCACTTGAATTCTATGCCCTCACTTCATGTGATCAAGCCTGGCTCTTAAAGAGTTAATGTCAAAAATACATGTTGGCTTAGTGCAAATTTATTCCCTAATCTTCGTGAAGTCCTATCCATATAAATATTTCCTCATTGTCATGAGGGGAAGCCACTCTAACAACAAATTATCTTTCTAATAAAAAAATCTATAAACATAGACACTACAATTATGAGCTCAGAATATCACTGAAATCACTGCTTGATTTTGACAAAATTTGCTTAAATTTTTAACACCTAATTAACACCCATGATCAATGAGATTTTAATACATGAGCGCATCATTCTGCACATGCTAATGGCAGAGTAGTTATGTTTGATCAATATGAAAGAAGTTGGTTATAATTTACTCATCTAGCAGAGATGGGTATTATTTTTAATTTTATATTGTTCTATATCAACTCCTTAATGGATTTTAATGTGCAAATTTTTAGATTTATCCTTCTGTCACAAACACTGCATCAAAAAATCTTAACAGTCAATAAAAAGGACAAAGGAAAGAATGAAAAAAATATTTGTATATATGTACAGGATAGTTTGGATAATTGCACTGCTGATTTTTGCTAGATTATTGAAAGGAGTAACTAATGCTTAAAAATTATTTTCTTTTATTTTGTTCTTTTTAATTTTCTGTAGCTTTCTCTTTTCTATAACAAATTTTCTGGCAACCTAAACAACTAATTTGAAGATAATTTTATGAATTCCATAACCATTGTCAAATTCCTATTACTTCGATTAATGAAATTTTGTATTGTTTCTATATTTTTTTTACCATTTTGTACTCTTTAAAATATAAAAATAATTACAAATGCATTTATAATATAAACTAATTTTAAAATCAGTACTTTTAAAAGAGACAAATAAAAGAGAATACCTAGAGAGACAGTGTGTTTAAATGAAAAAGACTTGTCTCAGCTGGGAACACGAACACAAACCTCTAACACCAGCACTCTGGGAGGCTGAGGCAAGAGGACACCAAGTTCAAGCACAGCCTGGCCAGTCTGCTGACTTAGTAAGATTCAGTCTTACTGGGCATGATGGTGTGTACCTCTAATCCCAGCTCCTGGGAGGCTGTGAACCGGCAGATCACTGTAAGTCTGATCTAATAGTGAGACCCTGAACACCCTGTAGACCATTCCTTAAAAAACAAAAAATAAAAAAATTATATAAAGATTGGGCCTTAGCAGTGGCTGTGGAGAAATGAGTGAAACATAACATCTCCACAAAGAGAAGCTAGAGGCGCAAAGAGCTGTCTGTTCTTATGTGTGGGTGAGTCACAGCAAGTGAACGCACAAGGGCTGAGAAAGCACTACTGTGCACTCAGCTGAGCAAGAGCTAAGCTGTCCCTGCCCCCACTGCTTGCAGCACTCCTCACAGCACACACCTGGAGCAGGGTGATCACTGCGGATCAGGTCAGAGGGAATGGTTGATGGATTTTGATGAGGAACCTTCCTTTAAAACTTATGTTGGCACCTGATCTTTGACATAACATTGATACGCAATGTCAGAGTACCTTGTGGAGGGGCTGAGGTGGCAGGGGGTGTCCTCGCCTGCTCCTTCCTATTCTTCCACAGTGTTCTTCATCTCCAAGGGATGCGGGATCAAGACCCATCCTGGGAGCAGAGAATCTCACCTTTCCTTCTGGCAAGAAGTTCGACTCACAAACTTCCAAGCTTCCAGATTTACAAGGAATGAGTGTCCCCTCATTAGTCTATGTCATTGTGTTGTAGCAACAGAATGAAGAAAGACCATGATCATACACTTCAAAACTAATGAAGCTTCAAAGCGGCTCTAGAGCAAGCCCCAACAAAATCACTTTTCTAGGAGATGTGAACAAATAGTCGTCAAAATTTTCAGGTTTGACTGAAACTAGAGCAAATGGTAGTAAATTGTGAAGCAAGACTGACTTTACTCACTGTAACAAAAATTTTCAGCTCAAAAGATCTTAGAGTTCAGATGCTAGTAATGTTAGGAGACATGTAGGACAGCAGTACATTCCTAAAGGAAACCTACTGGACACCTTCCACCAATCCAGTATGAAGTACCTGAATTTTCCTTAAGGTACATTTAGCTGGCTAGCTATGCTACTTCAAATTACAACAGACTCTAGTTAAACACAGTCTAGTTAAATTTATAAAGCTATTGCCTGCCATGCACCCTGAGAGCTACAGTGGATCCCATAGGGATCTAGACATGGTACTTTTTCTTGTCTTCCTGCACAGCAGCAACCTAATTTCCCCTTGATAATTAGGATGACTCATGGCAAGCAATAGAGTGACCTCCTTCTCTGCTCCTGGGGCAGTCATATGCAGAGCTCAAATCAGCAAGGGAGCAGTTTCAAACTTCAATTCAGCAAAACTAGGAATATGGTTTTGATATTTTTAAAAAATTGAGCAACAGAAATTTCATGCAATGGAGCCCAGCCTTATAAAACAAGTAATGATCAGGGAATTGCTTCCACCCATTTCTCTCAGGTCTGCGCATTAGGACTGATATGAAAGAAAGAACTAAATATCAAAGGTAGTTTTTTTTTTTTTTTTTTTTTTTTTTTTAACATGTAAGATACTCAATAAAATCATTACCGCAGTATCACATGGTTTGTTTTTCAAAATGATTTTAGAACTAAGCTCCATTCTATCAAGTCAGCTGCCTCTGGGAACTAGAAACATACAAGGTCCATGGGATTCATTTAATGTTATGATTAAGAGCATCTCCCCTTGCCTGAGACTCTCAGAATGGGCCTGGGAGCTCACAAGTCCCACTGGCCTTCTGCTGGCCTTTCCCCAGAGAGATGTTCTCATTGCTTCTCATGGCTCTGGAAGGTGATTGGGCCATGGGTGTGCTCTGCGCATCAGAGAATTCATCTGGTAATGAGCTCAGATGCTGACCATGCTGCTAGAGAGTGCAGCCTGGCCAGAGTGGGTCACTAGGGATGTGGCCTGGAAGGTTGTGAGTTTTCTTGTCCCTTGATTCTCCACTTACTTTCTGCTTTCTGGCTTCCATGAGATGAAGAGCAGTCCTTTAGCAGAGTTTTTGGCCATGTTTATTTGAGCATTGCAGCCAATAAGCAATGCAATGAAACCATGACTGAAAATAAACCCCTTCTTTCTTTCTTTTTTTTTTTTTTTTTTTTTTTTTGTACTTTAGGGAAGGGCCTACAGGGTGTTCGGGGTCTCACTACTAGATCAGACTCCTACTGATCCGCTCTGGGTCCCAAGAGCTGGGATTACAGGCGTGTGCCACTGCACCCAGTCTCAATTGCCATCTCAGCTCACCTGGGGGAGTGGGGCCGGCACGGCAGGGGCTGAACCTCAGTCCCTGCACCTGCTTGCAGGCACTCTAACCCCCTGAGCTATTTGGCCAGCCAAATAAACTTCTTCTTCTTTAAGTTGTGGGCATCAAGTATTTTGTTCCAATGACAGAAAAGTGGCTAATGTCAGAAATGAATCCTCTAATATATGTAAAATACAACCTCTGTAGGCAAAGCAATGTTTCCATAACATCAAGAGGGTGGCAGAAGCACTCAGTTCACATTGAATGATAACAGTAAAATAAGTGCTAAAAACTGACAGCATGCCTAGAATGACCAGGCATGGTCATCACCACCTGCTAAGAAGGAAGGATTGGTAACCTATTATACAACAAAAACCAGGCCAACGCCTACAGTTTATATACCACATCTTAGCTGCCTCACATTTTCTGTGGGACACACGCATGAATGGACGTGTGGATGCCTCTGTACGGATGCCTCTCATTCGAGTTTCTCACAAGGCGCCTGTCTACTATAGGCCAGGGCTACAGCCTGGTAGATAAAAGGCCCACTCCCCAAGTTATCAACAGCAATACTAGCAGGCTTCAGGGGACCTCTTCCCTAAACCCAAAGCAAATAAAACACTATCTCTGTCCTCAGTATTCCTCAAGCCATTCTCAGATACAGATATTATCTAAACTGTTAATATTTTTCAATCTCATAGTGAAACAAATGCCATGTGCTTCCATTAGAAACTGTGTTTTTATAACAGAAAATCCCCCCCCCCACTCCAGCCAATGCACTGCAGTTTATAAGCTGCCCGGTGTTATGCTTTACATCTAGTTTTCCCCCAAAGCCTCATGAGGTCATGGGGTGGACTCGCAGCCTGAATGCAGTATGCAGAAGGGACGGAAGCTTGCTGTCTGCCTTGGCACTGCTGCTCCTCCTCCCTTTTTGTTCTTGCTGTTTTACCTGCATGAACTATTGCCCTCTACCATGCCTCTCTGCCTTGGAACCAGCTGAGAATGGACTGAAACCTCCACGAACTGAGCCAAACAAACCTTTCCTTCCTTAATTTGGGATATCAGGTATTTTGTCCCAGCAACAATAGAAAACTGGCTGAGGCACTGAGGTAACAGTTCCTGTTCCAATTCTAGTTGCTCCTGGCTTCTTATAAATGGCCGGTCACTATGATGCAGAGCTGGTCATTATGATGCACACTGTATAAACCAATGCTTAACTGACAAGTCATTCTGCCTCTGTACATCCTACTTGCTTATCCTACGTAAGCCCTAGATCATCAGAGATCAAGGTCTGATATCCTTATGTTCCCATTTAGTGCCCATTGACATAAATAAATCTGCCTCCAAATTCTGATGTTCTGTGTTGTTGCCTGCCTTTGCACTTCAAATTTCATTTCTTTTTCCAGGCCAGCGATAAACAGTACAACATTTACTCATAAAACAGGGCAGTGGCTCTCAAAGAATACTGATTGCATCAATTTTAGTAAGAAACAGCCAACTAATGGGATTTGCATTGTTCTGGATGTGGCTGAATAAATTTACTGATGAAAGAACACTGAATAGAAACCAATCACCAGGCTGATAAACTAAATGGTATAAAAAGGGGAGCAAATAAAGAAGACTAACATCTGTATCTCCAGAGGAGCTTCAGTCTTCATGTTGGAGGTCAACTCTTGGCAGAGACCTTCCAGTCAGAGTCTGCTTCCAAGTTAATTCTTGGTGCTCTTGGTAAGACTGAGGTTCCAGCTGGCTACTAGAGAACTATCAAGTTCTCATCATGTAATAACTACACATAATTATTTACAATGAGACTGATTTGAGATTCTTTCTCCAGGTCATGTGTAGGATAGACACCAGGGTCTTTTTGCAAGTTAATCTCATTACTATGTCAAACAAACCTACCATGTGAATTTACATCACAGATTTATTAGATAGAAGTGGTTTTCAATATGATACCATGTGGTGTATCCAAGAAATAAGAGTGCAGCTAGCAGAAAATCACAAGTGTGCATCCAGTTGTAAAAGCAGCCACATGTATTGAAGGTAACAGGAATGGGTGCTCGGGATAAGTTGGTGACAACAGAAATGAAAGGTGACAGAACCAGAGAAATAGTCAGAATAACAGGGAAATGAGAAGCACACAGACCAATCAGGCTTTTATAGTTTCAAAGTTGGGCACCCTACTCCAGTGTCTCTTCTTGGATCTCCAGATCAGGCTGATCAGAACTGATGACCAGGTGCTCAGTCAGCTCAGAGGCATAGTAATGTCCATGCCTGCCCCAAATTCACACTGATTAAGTCAAGCATATGTCCATATGAAAAAAAACTTTAGGATGTTTGATTGGGGAAAATATTAGTGAAGATCAGGTCATAAAATCTAACATTCATGTGCTCTTGCCTAGAACTGTATCAGTTTTCTGGGTCTATGTTATCTTTCATTTTCTTCTTCTTTTAGGACAAGACAAGGCCCCTGTCCTAAATATGGTTCTGGCCCAAATTCAGGTGGATAGAGAAAGAGTGGTCTCCTATACCCACTGTGCTACCTGGATTAACTATATCCAGCTCACCCTTCATAGGACAAAATGATGCAGGTGAAAAGCTGTCATGTCCAGATGACCAATCTTCTCACGGAGAAACAATATGCAGGCTCCTCCTGTGGGAGGTATAGAACTCAGTAGCAGTACTCACAGATCAGCTACAGTGAAATTTGGCATTTTTAATGAAAATTGTGATTACACTAGTTTAAATACCATATTTCTGAAGACTTAAAGTTATCCTATATATGCATGCATAGAACATTTTAATTACAGTTCAATCTTGAAGTATATATATACATATGTACATACATATTGTTTTCTATTTCAAAACAATTAGGATATTTTAGAAACCATAAATCATTCTAAAATAAATTTGCTTTGAAATCTGAGAGTTTTCCATATGTTTTATCTCCAAAAGTAAAGCAACCTCTGGTTGAAAAGGTAAATTATTACTTTTAAGCAATAACAACTGAAAAATTATTTTGGAGAGCATTCAGGAAATTTAATGCTGCACATTGAAAATTATATAGGTATTTCCATGGCCATAAATTATTGCAAGCACTTCTGTAGTTGGTTATATGGGGTAGACTGGTTTGACGTTGTGGTTTCAGAATGGTAGAAAATAAGGTAGATATTTGGAACCTTTTTTCCTCTAGTTTTTGATTGCAAAACACAAACTAATGTAAATGACCACGTTGCAATATACTTTGACTCTATAAGTACTGTATCAACCAATGTAGTTTTTCATGCTTTATGAAAAGTCTAGTAACCCTTTCAAGTGTATCTAATTTTTCAAAGTTACTGAGATTCTCAAATGAACCATTTAACTGATTATATTTCCTGTTATGACTGTTTGAGTTTTGCATGACTTAGTTTGGTTTGTTTAAATTTATAAACTTTCTTACATAGTGTTTAGTCTATGTGATCAAAAATGTGTCAAGATTCTCTGACATCAACGCCCTAAATCCATAAAAAAACATTTATTTAATAAAATATTTTGCACGAAAAAAGAACAATGTAGGCCAGGGAGATGGCTCAGAAAAATAAGCACTTCTCTGGCAAATGCAAGGCGTGAGTTCAATCCCCAGTTCTGCAAAAACAAAACGAAACAAAAAAAATGTAGAGTTATCATTCCTGAAAACTTGACCACTTTATTCAATGGTCTGTTAGTAAAATCCTTAGATTATCAGTGAAAGAAGCTGATTGACATTCACTAATATGTATTTCTTCCATTCTCTCTTTTTCCCTTTCTAACTTTTTCCTTCCTTCTCCCATCCTCCCTTCCTCACTCATTCCCCTTCTTATGTATTTTCTTTCTTTTTTCCTCTTTTCTTTTCCCTTTGTCAGTATCTGCTAGGAGGTGCATTTTGTAGGATGCAAACACTTGTATGCCTTTTCTACTCTAAAATGTGTATTATTTTCCTAGAACTCTTAGTCAAAGTTTTGTAATTTTATTCTCTTTATCTGGCTTACCAAATGTTTAGACATTGTTCATAGGGTGATGGAAATTCAGACTTTCCTTTCTTCATATTAATAGACCCATGCTATGAGTTTTGCCCAAGCTCTCCCCCTGGGTTCCTAAAAGAGCAATCTGAGCAAGACTGCAATTATTTGGTTTCCCCACGTCAGCTAATACCAATTTTCTGGCAATTTCCTTTAGTTGTCCATTATCAGATTATAAATGAACCTCCTCATGCCGGGCATGGTGACGCAGGCCTGTAATCCCAGCACTCGGGAGGCTGAGGCAGCAGGATTGTTGTGAGTTCGAGACCAGCCTGAGCTACAAAGTGAGCTTAAGTCCAGCCTGAACTGCATAGTGAGACCCTGTCTCAAAAAGACAAAATAAATAAATAAATAAATGAACCTCCTCAAAGGTTCATCTATGCTGACTGAGAGAAAAATAGTGAAATCAGATGAGCACATATCTGAACTGCTGGTTCTTCACAAGTTTATTTGTGACTTTCATAATGACTAATTCCAGGTGACAATGGAATGCATGTATTTTATGCATAAGATAACTGCCAGCTCATAGGAGGAACTTCAGGTGGTATGGCAAGTCTGGGGGTGGACCCGTCAGGTCTGCCTCTAGGCAATGCTGCTGGAAAGCTGGGGACGAACTGACAGCCTTTGAGACAAGATACAGGGTTGGTACAAAGGCCAGGCTCCTCCCAATCTCCTGCCTCCAGTGGTTGGGTATAACAGGAACAATAGTTTTGAATAATAGCTTTGAGATATTTTCTCTCAGTGGTAGATGCTAAAGGTGAATTTGTGCCATGTGCCTCCAGCACACTGTAGAAACTCAGTCTTCACTGCTCTCCTGGGCTGTCACCGTGTTCCTCTCTGCCCCTTTCCTCTCTACCTTCAGAATTATCTCACTGTCAATGCCATTATCCAAAAGCTCTTCTTGCTGACTTCTGCTTTCCTATCTCTCTGAGCTTTACAAGTGTTTCTTTAAAAAAAAATCTACATTTTAAATTTTGCCAGCCAGGAACATAGCTCAGTGGTATAAGTGCCTGCCTGGGAAGTGCAAGTCCCAAGTTTGATCACTTATCAGTGATCAAACCACAAAAATAAATAAATATATAAAAATTTTTTCCTTGGCAGCTACTGCTCAGAGGACTGGAGCTGAGGTAAGTATCACTGCCTGTAGGTGTGCTGTGGGCATCTGTCCAGTATCCACCAGCGCTCCATAAAAAGCTAAGTAAGATTTCTCAGACAGGAGTGCATGCCCTCACCCTCGCACTCTTGGATCTATAACTGCAATTAGGACAAGTGGGACCTGGCAGATACTCCATATTATACTTTTATCACCAGTAACTGTGAGCATCTTCCTGTTGCCATGATACAGGCCCATAAAAATCCTGTCTCTTATGTGCAAGGAGGAAAGATTTTCTTCTCAATAGTAAGTGACCAAAAAGCTGCATTTATTGAAGATCACAGGAAGCTCATGCCCACAAAAGACAGTGCACAGACAGAAAAGATTCTGGAGTGAAAAGGAAAGCACTGCACACAGGTCAAAGCACACAAGGTAGCAATGGCAACAGAACAACAAAAAGCACAGACAAATCAAGCTTTCAGGATTAAAGGCCAGACGCCTCCACTTGGATGCTTCCGTGAAATCTCTAGGTGTGACTGACGAGGTGATAAAACGCCTTCTGAGCTCTGAACGCACATGTCTGTCTCAGAATTCACTCTGACCTTAATTATATTTACAAAGTACAGTATATTTGTAAGCCTGGAATGAGCTTAGTAGGAAGGTAAAGGTGAACAAAGACCCGACTAAAGGACACACCATGTACTTGCTCTTGCCTAGAGCATCAGAAATTTCCTCGGTTTTGTTACTTTATTTTCTAGCACTTAGGTCAACAGAATAACCTCAGGTTGTTGTTCAGAATTAAAGGAAAGGAAGTGACTCTCTTCTCCCTACTTACTCCATATATGGTAGTATCTGACCCAAAGGTCAGGACAACTGACACTTCTAGACATGCAATCCTCTCTTATTTTTCTTCCAGAGTCAGTTGGTAAATAGAGTGTGAATACACAGTGCTGCTTTACCTTTTGTTTTTGAGAGATATGTTGATGTGTTCAAAACCAGTGGATACTCAAAATGCCAAAAACAAGATGAGTTGCTAATACCATGCAGGATTTTCTTAGCAGTCTTGACTTCTGTTTTTCTAAGATATTTGAAGAGGTTCTTATTGGAGTCTAATCACTGAATCCAAGTAACTGAATATTACATTTTTAAAAGTTATTCAGTGGTATTTTAATCTTACCAAGATATTTGTGGACATTAGTATGACTAACAGCCAAAGAGCTGAGAGCTCTAATAGTGCTCAGTTAACGCACACCCCTCTCCTTTTCAGAAGCAAAATGCTACTGCTTTCTCTCTTGCGAACAACTGAGCAAACCCATTTGCTAGTTCAGGGGCAGGACACCAGGTGCCAGAGTCTGTGTTGATTGCTAGAATACAGATGACATGTCCAGAAGCCCAGCTACAATTGACAAAAACATCTGATTAAGTTTGCAATGATTACCCTGTCATTCTCGTATCCATCTGGTTTTTGCTGTGACCGAACAAGTAATTTAGAATTGGGATATAGTAGGAGATAGAACCCTGCAGATTTGATGACTGTGAAAATTGCATTAATCCCCTCCCTTCCTTGAGGAACATGGCAGTGCTGTCGGCTTCTTGCCTTACACCATGCGAGCACATCCAAGAACTTCGTGTTCTCCGCTTTGAAAAAAATGTTTATCTCAGGTCAGAGAACATCTGAGATTTTTACTTACTCTGCACCAATTTTTATTTACTTCAACTCTTTGTGGACATCGAAGAGTCATTTTGGAAGGAATATTCACAGTGTTTTTACGTGTTACACTTACTCTCTTCCTAGAGCAGACTTCACTCTATCTAGGATTTATTTCTTGTGAGATAATTCTAGTTATCAACCTGGTGAGTTTGATAGGCAATGCGATAGGTGGTAAAGAAACTTCGCCTCACTTGAGTGTTCCGTCCAAGGGGTAGTCATGCACTAGAACTTATTTAAAGGAAATCCACCTATTCTGATAGGATAGAAGAGGTCTGTCTCTTACCAAAAGAAGTTAGCATTTGTCTGTGTCCTTTGCACATAGTAGCCTCTCTCTTTTCCCCACCCCCTCACTGGACAGGAGGACACATTTAGACGGTAGTCAGCTACAATCCAAGAAGCATGACCTCTCCAGAAACTGATTCCGCTAGTGACTTGGTATTGGATTTCCCAGTCTACAATGGTGAAAAGAAATTGTTGTGCAAGTCCCAAGCTCATGGTGTTTTGATATAGTAAGATTATGTCTGAGAGTTTTTAAGAATCTTTAATAATAGTGGAAATTTAAACTATTTTCTCTCTTCTTGATCTAAAATCACAATAGTAACTCATTTTTTAAAATTTTTATTTATTTTTCTTAGTACATGTTATCAATATGCAATAAAAACATTCATCATAGGGGAGTTGTATGTGTGTGTCACACATATTATTTTTTCTGTCCTCTTCCTTTCCCCTCCCTCTGAACCTTCTTCCTCTCTCCACTTACAAAAGTTCTACTTCCATTTTAATTTTTCAGTTATCTTTTCCTTTACATTCCTTTTCCTTTCCCTCTCAGCATCTCTTCTTCCTCTTCCTATTTGGAAAAGTTCTTATTTCCTAACGTCTATACCCCACTTATGGGATATGATCTCCAGTGTGATGTGCCAGCACCTCCCAGGGGTGCACTGAGATGGAGTTGAGACTGGGAGTGGTGGCATGCGCTTGTAAGCCTAGAGCTTGGGAGGCTGAGAACAGGAGGATCACTACGAGTCCGATCTATGTAGTGAGACCCTGTATGCCCTGTAGACCTTTTCTTAAATTCATAAAAAAAAAAAAAAAAAAATATATATATATATATATATATATATATATATATATATATATACACACACATACATACACACACCCTTTTTTACTTATTATTACATTTATTTATATTTTGGGTTTTGCACACAATAGAAAACAATGTGACATTTAAACTTACCTCAAATCATAAAGTTAGTATTTGCTAGAGCTAGCGTTTAACTCTAGATTCTAGATTAAGAATCTTCAGGCCAGGGAGATAGCTCAGTGGTCTAAATCTCTTGCTTAGGCAGGCCTAGGGACCATGGTTTGATCCACAAGAACCACATGCTGCACCAGCCCTACCCCCAGGATGGGTGGAGCTGATCACACATACACACACAATAAATAAATAAATAAATAAATAAATAAATAAATAAATAAATAAATAAATAAGGGGCAGGGCGATAGCTCAGTAGAATAAGTACCTGCCTGGCAAGCACAAGGTCCTGAGTTCAATCCCTAGTATGTATAAATAAATAAATAAATAAAATCTTCATCAATACACCATTACCTATGATGTTTAATTAACAGAGCAATCTCCCTTTCAATATTTACACAGAACTTTTCCTATTCGTGCTTATTATCTTCATCAATAAATAAAAAAGTGTAATAAATAGCTTTATGGTGCTAAAGTATAAATTTTGTACTCACAGAACATTAATAACAATGATTGAGCTTATACATTACTCACTGCTCTACAGGCTTAAATTTTGTCAAGCAAAGTATTAGTCATTTTCCGGTTGTTGGGACAAAACATTCAACTTTCACAACTTAAAGAGAATACATTTCTGTTGGTCCATGGATTCCTAGGGCTTAATCCAGCAGTAGTTGATTCAAGGAAGAAACATCCTGCTGGAAAGGAATAGCAGAGGAAAGCTATTCAATCCATGTGAACCAGAAAGCAGAGAAACAAAAAAAGAAGTGAGGAAGTAGGGACAAGAATAAACTTTCATAATTATGCCCAGCAATGCACCTTCATCCAGGGCTCCTCTAACAGTGCATTCAACTGAGAACTCACAATGTTCTGAGGAGCTAACTCCCTCAATAGCCAATTAGCTTGCAAATGTGCCACACCTGAGGATATGACACATATGGGAATATTTTACCTCTGACCATAACATTCTGTCCCTCAAAATGACCATGCTTATCTTATTTTGCAAATGAATTGCATCCATCGCTAAGAGTCACAAAAATTCTAACATTTTCAGCACTGTGAAAGAGTACATGGTCACGTTTGAACACAAGGCAAACTTTTCATTGAGAGCTCCTTTAAATATAAGAAATGAGCTTAAATTCTTCCAACATATAATGACATAAAGACTTCCATTTCAAAAGGGAGGAGGAGTGAATTAGAAAGTAATTTGTAACAAAGAAGACAAATTTTGCAGCCTGTAACTACAAGTTCAAAACCTGAAACATGCTTCTATGAGATTTAGGCTCAATAGGGCTTGGGCAACCTCTGCCAAAATCTTATAATTTATAACCCACATAACCTCTCCTTTGTGCTACCTCTCCTAATTGTCTCCAATTGACTTTCAGTATTTCTGGTTTCTCCCAGGTCTTGCATATCCCAGCCTTAGGTTCTAGTCTCAGAGTTTTCTGCCTTCACCTCCAGATCATATCACCTAGCCTTGCCAACATTCCTTTGAAATCTGAATGGAAGCATCTATGACCACATAACTCTTCTGTTCTTTCTGCCTCAAGAACCATCATGACATGGATAACACTGAGATGTGCTACCACCTTGGGCAGTAGCCAGGCCCCCTTTCCCCATGCCTATAGTAGTCTCTATATAGTGCATAGATGGTGGAAATTTGGGAAAGTCTTCCCTAGACAGTCCTGAGTAAGCAGTACATCCTTGGACTATTTTCTCAAAACAAGATCCTTCAAAGAAGTGTACCATTTGTTACTCTTGGAACTGTGATGCATGGTGTCTGGGAAATTCCTGAGTTGTCGTGAAGCCCTGTTATCTTTTGTCTTAATGCAAAATACTTGTCTTAGTTCTAATGGCACTAATCTTTTCTGCAGATACACTCTGGTTGAACTCTGTTTTACAGATGTTTCTTTTGTGGCTTACCTCCATATTTTCTTTCAGCTCTGCTTTCTATTCCTGATTCTCACCAGAGATCTGGCTAAAGTAACCAGCAGCAGCTCTGCCACTCCTTGAACTCTACTCAGGCATGATATTTTTTTTCTGCCGAATTAATTATTGTGCCACTTTAAACTCAGTGACTCACAAAGTTTTGGGACATAGCCGGGCGTGGTGGTGCATGCCTGTAATCCCAGCACTCGGGAGGCTGAGGCAGGAGGATTGTGGTGAGTTCGAGACCAGCCTGAGCTACAAAGTGAGCGTAAGGCCAGCCTGAACTGCATAGTGAGACCCTGTCTCAAAAAGAGAAAAAAAAAACAAAAACAAAAACAAAGTTTTGGGACATAGACAGAAAGTGACAGATTATTTGCTAGAATGAAACACATAATGGCCTGTGGGTTAGATTCCAATGAAATGTTTACTGTTAATCAAAACCTCATGAGCCAGAACTTTACTGTTTTCACTTATACCACCATTCTTGTCTTCTTGGCTCTGACCAGAATAACCCGCCGAGCTTTGCTTATACTACTTTAGAGCTTTTCTAGTGCATGTATCTAAGCCTTCCCAAACTCCTCCCACAAACAGTTCTTAAAGCTTATGATCCACATGGGCAGACACAACAGTTCCACACCTCCAATACTATACTTCTGTAATAACTACTTTTCTGCTGAAGACATGAAATTCTAATACCCAAAATTTACAGGAGTTGAGGCTTAATTTCGTTACAATTTCAGTCCATACATCACTTGTTCCAGGGCACAAAGACATAGCATGAAGGAGAAAAGACATGGAGGAGAAAAGCTGCTCAATCCACAAACTAGGGCAAGGAGTGATGTGATGACAGGAGCACACTCTTCCAGGTCTCCCGCCAGCAACTCAGCTCTAGCCAGCCCCCATCTCCTACCTGTGGGTTCAACGAAGAGTCAGCAATGGATACTCTGCAGAACATTACATCTTCATCATCCAATCACTTTCCAAAAGCCCACCTCTGAACATGTGAGACTCTAGGGCACATGTAATGTAAAGGATAACATAGAGTACAGAAGGAAATCATTGTAATGTAGTTCACTTACTCTGCACGCCTTCATCTTTCTTCTCTGTCTCCTATAGGCACGAGACATTCTTATGAGCTCAACAAATGACTGAGGACCAAACCTGCGTTCTCTTACTTTGTAAGCAACCTGTAAGTTGTAGGTAGCAGCCTCACAGCGCTTCAAGCATTTCTTCTTCTTTCTATTCTTCTTCCTTTTCCTTTTTCCCCTTCTCCCTCTTCTAATTCTTCTAGGCTTGGAGACAGGACTACCAAGTTGAAAGTTTGATGAGTAATTTGGGTCCAATTTCTTCAGCTGAAAGTGTAGCAACCATACAGTAACATCTTAATAATTTGATTTTGCTTTAAACAGTCTGAAAGTACTACATAATAAAAACAGTCCTTTTTTATTATCATGACTATAAATACAAAACTTTTTTATGCCAGCATTCATTCAATTTCTTCTTTTTTATGCATTTAGTGCAGGGTCCACAGGGTCTCACTACACAGATCGGACTCACAGTGATCCTCCTAGTTTTGCCTGCCAAGTTCTGAGATTACAGGCTTGCGCCACCACACTTAGTCTTCGGCACCATTTTACGGTGCCCCAGGAGCAGGGCCAGCACGCCAAGCCAGGGATTGAACCCCAGTCCCTGAGTCTGTCTAAGCAGGCACTGTAGTCTGCTGAGCTATATGACCAGGGCTTCACTTGATTTATATGTTTTAAATTGATTTTAAATATGAATAGTTACTTCATATTAAATAGATAATGATACCATGGTTATTGAACTCTATTCATTCCAAATTCATGTTCAAACAATGAAAGCTCAAAAAATAAGCATATTTTTTCTATAGGAAATCATGGAAAACTAAATAAGTGATTTTAAGGTTCAAAATTACACATTACAAATTTATTTTTCCAGGATTTTAACACAAAATTAATAGCCCTAGACTGTGGAAATATTCCCCTAAAATAACTAAACAAAATAAATACATAATAGTAGATATGAAAACACAGTACAGCAAATAAAATTTTAAGAGAAGTTTGTATAAACACTTTATCTTTTCTTAGAGGCTTCCTGGGATACTGAAAACTGAATAGAAATTGGAGGAAGGAGCAAATGTTATTTTTAAGAAAGGAAGTCTCTCTCTTTCCATAATGACTATTGGCAGTACACTTCCTAAGACCTTCTCTCTTTGTGTATAATAATAATAATAATAATTATTATTATTATTGTTTTTTTACCTTTTCTCTTTAAAGATTTGTCTGAGAGAGCAGTGGTTGTGCGAAGCATTTCCTTGTGGTGTCCGCAGTGAAGTGGAGCGCATACTCCTTCTTGGCGTGTTACAGGTATTATCACACCACATTTTTTGTTCAGATATTGAATGAAGTTACAAACACCAGGAAGTTTTCCAGTATTTTGATGTTTAAGTGGTGGAAAGTTGGAGCTTGCTCCTGTTCTTCAGCTCAGGTATCACCATGTGTTTAAAATATGAAAAACATAATGTAACAGAAAAATAAGTAGATTACTAGGTCTAATAATTTCACTTCAATTTGTGTAATTTGTATCATTCTGTTTGTGTGCTTATTCATGCTGTGTTTTATTCCAATGAACAGTTGTTGGGATTTTACCATCTGCCATACTCTGTGATAGAGATTACAGACATTATTGAGAACAAAAATAGATATAATTTATGCTTATCTGAAAATATTTACTTCTAGCTAGTCCAACTAAAAAATGGCACCAACTGGCAAACATTCCTTTAATGTACTTTATATTGGTATAATATAAAGGCAATACATATGCCAACAAAATGGAAAAATCCTAAAGAAATAAGTAAATAAATTCTAAAAATTCCAGTCTCTGCCATCTTTTCTAACCCTCCATTTCAACTTAAATGTAAATTACTTAATAGGAAAAGAAAAAGGTATAAAAAGAACAGTTGCAGAAATATATATTCTTATAAGATAATACATTTTAAATACTTAAAAGTGTAGATTATTTTCAGTGTTTGTATTATTATAGTCATAAAATGTATCAGTAGAAAATGCAGGTAAGAATTATATCATGATTTGTTCACTATACATCATATATGCAATGATCAAATTGAACTACTTCTATAAATATGTACAAATATACATCAAAAAAATTTATAGCTGTTTCTTCTCATCTCCTTTGAAAAGGGCTAAAGAAATAAAATAATATAAACATAGTATGTCCATACTTCAGGTACCAAAAATTTATAGAAATTAACAGATCTTAAAACTATATACCCAAAACACAAATACATATCCAGAAAATACTTTCAATCTAACTGCCTAGGAAAGGAGGAATGGATATAAGGATGTGCTGTATTTATACAATAGAGTATTGCTCAGCTATAAAAATGAGAAGCTCAAGTCTTTCATAGGTAAATGGATACAACGAGAGGCTGTACTCATAAGTGCAATAAATTATAACCACGTGTATAAGTATTGGGTTGTCACCCTAATGTAAGAAACTGAAATAATAAATAAGTTCTAAAAGGCACAACAGATATTTTGAAAGGGAAAGGAACTGTCAGGGAAAGAAGAAAAGAAAGAAAGGAATATATATATATATATATATATATATATATATATATATATATATTCACACACATGATAGCCACGATAATTGCACTATTAACTTATGATAAAAAAGAATCAATGCTTAATTTTTTTTACCAATTTTCTACATGCTTATATCTAGTAATCTAAACAACTACTTTGAAGATAGCAATATGCAATATAACAACTAATTTTGATTACTTATCATCTTGTCTTAAATTCTGCAAGTTTTTAATGTTTTTTTTCTTATTTTTATTCTCTTTAAAATGAAAAATAAAGTGAAATTTTAGATCTTAATAAAAGATTATGATATCACAAGGAAATTTGAAAATTATAACCACTTTTTCTTTTACCAGAAGTAAAGGCCATACTGAATTCAATTTTTCTTGTTACCAGGAATAACTTTCTAAAAAATTAATTTGACTATATGTACATAACCTTATATGTTTTATAGCTATAAACAAGATTTTGCAGTCTTGAATCCGTTTATATATTTTTATGAAGATATTTGACACAAATTTAATTGTTATATGCTGAGGCATTGTTTTTGTCTACTTTTACCAAAGCACATAAATTATACATGTTAATTTAATATAATTTATCAGTTTTTGTTGATTACCATATAAGCCTTTTACTTTTTTTTTCTTTTGCTTTGTGAAACTTACATACTTTTTTTAACTTTTAAAGTATACAGAAAAAACCCCAGCTTTAGAAGCGATACAAAATTTCATTAATGTAATAGAAATTCAGCCATTGTTATGGTATTAGAAAAAAAAAAAACAGCATTCGAAATAATACAAAATTTCACTAAACAAAGTAATAAGAATTTAACAATTGTTGCTGTATTGCATGATGTTATCTTCAAGTTAGTTATTCAAGTTTGAAGCTATAAATGTGCAAGACTTGCTTAAAGAAAAAAGGCTGTAACAAAAAGTTGTAAGAAATTCAAAAGAAAAGAATATAAGATGGGTAAAAAGAAAAAAAATTAAGCATTAACTGCTCCTTTCAAAAGACCAGCAGCAATTGGCAATATAGTTATGCAAACAATCCTGCATGTGTACCTCAATATATCTTCTTGCTTTCTTCATTTATCCTTTTCCTCATCCCAGTTTTTCCTTCCCGTTGAATAATTTCTTTCCTTTTCACATTATTTATTGTACCTCTTAGATTTTAATTACTCTTTCAGGTTCTCACACTAGCAAAATAATACAATATTTGCACACGTGGATCTGATTTATTTTATTGACCAATTCAGGTTCTAGTTGAATTCATTTATCTACAAATGCCTGAAATTGATCTTTTTTATAGCTGAATACTACTCTGTTGTGAAATTTCTCAAAAAGTTAGTATGGGAAATCCCATTCAAGCCAGTTATTCACCTCCTGGGTATTTTGCCAAAAGAAATGCAACCATCCTACCACAGCGATATATGGGAACCCATGTCTATAGCAGTGTAATTTATCATAGCTCAATTTTGGAAACAACCCAAATGCCCACCAACTGAGGAATGGATGCAACATGTATTTAACTTTTTGGTAAATAAACAATGCTCCAATTAACTTAATTTACATGATTTTCTTGTTTATAAACTATACAGCTATTATGATTAAAATCTTCAAGATTTTCAGAATAACCTTGCTTGCAGAGGACAGGCAATACTGTCAATGCTTGGCACAGTTTTGTTCTGTATAATAACCTACAGATATATTTGAGCAAATGATATTGGGTTGATATTTTATTAGTGGGCCAGCCAAATAGCTCAGCAGATTAAAGCGCCTGCTCAGGCAGAGACAGGGGCTGGAGATTCGATCCCAGTCATACCCTGCTGGTCCCACCCCAGGGGCATGCTGACACTACAATTAACACTGGTCATGGTGGCATGTGCCTGTAATCCCAGAGCTTGGGAGGCTAAAAGCAATAAGATCACTATAAGTCCAATCTATGTAGTGAGACCCCGTAAGCTCTGTAGACCCTGTGCTAAATACATTTAGAAAAAATGTGTCCTGCATTATATTATTCTACTTGCAAAAACCTCAAACCAGACATAACTGGAATCTGAAGTCTCTGTTACCTACAACTGCAGTAAATATTAAACAGCAAAATTCTTAGACAAATTAACCTAAATTATCTGCATTTGTTGTAATTCACTAATGGGTTATTTACCTACATTCACATTCGCCAAAATAAAATGAAAAATATCCAATTTATAATAAAAAACATTACAAAATAAGAAGGAAGAAGAAGGCAGAGGAGGAGGAGGAGCAGAAGGAGAAGAAGAAGAGAGAACAAGAAGAAGAAGGAAGAAGAATAAGAAGAACAAGAAGAAGAAGAGGAAGAAGAAGAAGACAGTGCAAAGAGAAAAAGCAAACACAGGACAAGACTCAGCATGGCTATGAGTTGGAAGTTTTCAGCCAGGGCCTGGTATATGGTATATATGGAAACAGTTCTGACAGAAGAAACCATCAACAAACTAAAATGGATCAGTAACACACACACAGAGGTGGGAGCCTGAAAGAATCAATAATAAATGCTAGAAAGTAAAGTGTTTTGAGTACAAGGAGGCATACAACAGAGCAAAAGAAGAACTCATAAATGTCACAAAAAGTGAGAGGGAGAATTTTGGAATACATTAGGATTATTTCACTATGTATGAAGCATCATATTGGAAGGTGAACTTAAATTAGCTTAAAAAGTATTGTTATAATCTCCAAGTTAAACCACAAAATTTTTAAAAATAAATATAATTGATCTATAAGATAGCTAAAATTACATAAGTATCCAGTTAAAACTAGGTGAGATAGAAAATCAGGCTTGAGGTACATGATTCAAATAAAAATGGTCAAATGGAGAACATTTACCAACATGATAGATAATAAACCATATATACCAATGATCTTTTTAATTGGGTCTAAATATATCCATTAAAAAAAAAAAACCATACAAAATAGACTCTAGTCAAAGAGTGTGACTGGGAAGCACTTGCTCTTGGCCTTGGGGACCTACAATAGATATTGAGCTTATTTTAAATATAAGAAAACTACTAGTTCTCATGATACTGAAAAAGACAAGCAAACAAACCAAACAAAAACAAATTTGCTTTTGGTGAGTAGAGAAGCCAGAGTGGAAAAAGAATGAATTTTCTAGTGTCTTCATTCCTTCAACATTCATCAGGATTGGCCCTGCTTGCTACAGTTTGTGTCTAGCTGTGGCCCAAAGCCTCATTCAGTCTTTGGGTGGACTTCTAGAGTTTTTGATAGAGCCATGATCAAATTCTGTGATTAAGGGTGTGCGTGCTGCTCTCAGCCTAGGGCATGTCGCTCATGTACATTATAAAAGAGAGGAAGAGTCTTGTTCCTGCTTCTTCCTTTTGTTGCTTCTGCTGTTTTCTACCACCGTGAACTGTTGCTGTCTGCCATGCGCCACTCTGCCTTGGAGCCAGCCAAGTATGGACTGAAACCTTCACAAACTGTGAGATAAATAAACCTATTTTCCTTTGTCCTTGGATTCTTGATATTTCATCTTAACAGTGAGAGAAAAGTAACAGAGGTACATATGTATAGCTTTATCCATAGATACTACATATATATATATATATATATATATATATATATATATATATATATATATATGTAGTACATATACTACACATATATATATATATATGTAGTATCTATGGATATATATATATATGTAGTATCTATGGATAAAGCTATACATATGTGTGTGTGTCTGTGTATAATATATAATATATATATTATATATATATATATATATTATACACAGACACACACACAGTGAGAATGAGTTTTCCCCCTTGGACCTTGTGGTTAAATTACTATAAAAGGTTCCTGGAAAATTCACTTGGGTTCCTTTCTTTCCCTCTCTTGGATAGAAACGTTTTCTCTCAATAAATTTATTCTACTTTTGCTCTCTAAAACACATTCTTTGGTTTTAGAGAGCACGTGCTCTTCTCATGTATCTTTCAGGTTTGGAGTTTCTTTCCACCATATCAGAGGGGCCAAGTTAAAGATGAGAGTTGTTATGTCATGCATCACAATATGTGAGTGAAATTCTCATGCACATGGGGATATTAAAGCAAAGAAGTGAAGAAAAGTAAAGGAACAAGACATGAGAATACTTATGAAAAGTTGCTCCAAGAAGAGAGATGATTAGTGCAACACACTGAAGACCAAAGAAGCTGGTATTCGGGGGAAGTAAAGGAGACCGCTCTGCTGAAACAGTGATGGAGTAGCAAGAGGTGAGGCCTTTGGTCATGGCTAGATGAGAAGCCATGGTACATTTTGACTGAGAAATCACTCTGACTTCTTAGAGGAGCGCTAGTACTTCCGGGCAGAGGGCCTGCTAGCGACAAGTTGCAAACACAATCAAATTGTTCAGGTCCTGAGTGACAGTGGCTGAATAACTCTGTTAACTGAGCCCAGCATGGAAGACCACTGGTGTTTGCACTAAAGATGCAATACCCTAAAAGTCCTTATCTGGATTAGTTCTTGGTAGTGTTTTCATAAAAACTCAAATTACAAGAAAGCAGAGTGAATTTGAGTAAAAAATATTTAGTTAGGCTGTTATCATTTAAATTAGAAAAATAATCATGCCTTTCTGCTTTAAGCAAACTTCCAAAAAAAATGAACATCAGTTTATATTCCTGATTAATAAAAAGTTCATGGATATGTTGAAAAGGAAACATTAAAATGAAAAAGGATGAACAGAAATTCTAGCAAATAATTTAAGGAAATGGTAGTGGTGTAGGAACTATAGGGTTTTACGTTTTAGAAAGTAGTCTGCTACATATGCCATCGTACAAAACCCATAAGTAAGCATTAGTGAATTTTAAATTAAAGTATTTCAATGCAAAGAGTGTGTTTATAGAAACATGATGATTTAGATTTATAATTTCTTTATAATGTCAGAATTTTCAGTGTGTCAGAGTTATATTGCCAAAATGGAAAATCATGCCTTTTAACCCATCATAATCATGAAGTTCTATTCATTATATATATTTATAATTGCTTCCTTAGTTATTTTAAATACTGGACTTTGCTAATTAGCACTTTTTAAATACTCTGATGCTCTCTGATTCTTGCTTGCCTTTCATCACAAGCTGGGTACAGTCTTGCTTTTATTTGTATTGACCTTTGGCACTCCAATTTTCTGTTTGCTTTTTAAATCCTAGCTAATTAGAGGATTTCAAATTCTTCATGATAAAGAAGTCCTTGCACAGAGCACATAATTAGAATATCAGATGACAGCAAGTGGGGATTTTTAACATCTCAGGGTGAAAGATCATACCTCTGTGCTACATTTTCCCCTAGGATGTTTTGCATTTGAGCAATTAACCTCTTGTTTAGGACATGGGCCCACTATTCATCTCCTAACATCCCTTAGCTGAGATTATTTCAAAGTCTGCACTTTTATTGCCTTTTATTAGATGTGGTGAACCCTTAGGTCAAAGTAAAAAGGCCTAGAGAGAAAGTCTCATCATGTTAGAGAAAAGATCATAGTGCCTTTTATTAGGAACGTATCATTGAAAGATTCCGAATTGCCTTTTGCCCTACATAAAATTGCTACACTTATGTCTCATTATAATATTACAGTTATTTCCTCAGCAAATTATAATACTTTCTATATATTTACATATATCATATGAATGCATACACTTGCATGTGGGCACACACTCACACTTCCTTGCAAAGTCAGAAACTGATAGAGTTAGAATTAAGATGCAAATATACAAAAAGCCAGGAAAAGAAAGGTTATCCAGAAAATTCCCAAAAAACTTGAGTGGGTCATTTTGTTACTGTAAATATTCATTCTACAGAACTTAAAACTTTGATTCCTGAAATAATAGCACATAAACACTGTGAGAAGAAAGAAAGAAAATCCATATCTGCCTGAGAATACAGGAAAGACTTCAGAGAATAGGGAATGTATGCACTGAGATTTGACAGTAAGTAGAAGGACACTAGACAAACAAATATATTGGAGTTGGGGGGCATAGTGTGGTGAGACGGATGGCAAGAAGCACTTTCACATATATGGAAAAACAGAGTCAAGAGAGAGCAGGCTCAGAACTAAGTTTGACTCTATGTCAAACTGATGTGTAAGATCCTAGACAGGTCAATCTGCATGTATAAGTACGTAGCGAAGAAACATATGCCTTAAATTCTGATACTCATATTGTGATAACTTGCAAGTTCTGGTACAGATGTTAAAAAATAAAATAAAATTTACCCTATATTTAGCCTTTTGAGGAAATCCATCCTGTTTTCCAAGATGACTTATAGATTTACATTGCCACCAACACTGGTAAGACTTCCCTCTTCTCTACATTCTCACCAGCACTCGCATTTAAGCATTTGGTTAGACCCGCCCAACCCCAAGCCCTGCAAGTGTGTGGGAGAGCTTCTGCACTGTCCTGCACCCGCTGGACCAAGCCCAGGCCCGCCGCATGAGAAAGACCTTTCCTCGCATTCTCTGGACCCTTCCCGCCACCACACTCTTGGGAGCCCTGCAGACCCGCCAAAGCCCAAGCTCAGTGTAGCACAAAGCTGTAGTGCTATACAAAACGATAAAGACAAGGAGCAAAATGCAATCTCAGGCCTTGAGCACACCCAGAACACGTGCAAAGGACACTAGTTCAGCTGAAATGTATGAATTAATAGTGTTAGAAATAAAGGAACAACAGCAGAAAGATATAGAGGAACTCAGAGCAGAATTAATTTCTCGAACAGAAAAAGAAATCTCTGAATTCCTAGCATCTGAAGTAAAGAATCAAATACAGAAATAGATGGAAGAAACCCAATGCCCACTAAGCATTTGGCTAATAACCAACCTAACAATAGGGAGACAATGTCTCCTTGAGGGTTTAATTTATTTTCTCTGATGATTAGTATTGTTGATCATTTTTCTGTATATTTAAGTGTCCATCAGTAGGTGAATGCACACAAAATGAAACCCTATTCAGCAATAAAAAGAAAGAATCCTTGTGGCTGCAACAATATGAATGGGTCCAGAAGACAAACATCAAGTGAAATAATCCAGGCACTGAGAGAAATATCACCTATATGTATTTGGGCTGGAGCATAATTGAACCCATAAATTTAAATAGTAAAGTTGTGTTACCAGTAGCAGAATAGTAGGGCCATGAAATATTATTCATGAACTGTTACACTGGTACAAAGTTGTAGTCAGGCAGCAAGAGTGAGTTTTGGTGTTCTATTGCATAGCAAGTTCCTACAGCTAACAGCAGCATAGCATGCATTACAATATCCAGAAGAAGGGATTTTGACTGCCCTCATCCCAAATAAATGATATATACTTGAGGTGATTCTTAGTCTAAGTACTCTATTTAATCATTACATAACACATACATGCATCTAAAATTATATTTCACTCTATAAACGTGTGCTATTTGTCAGAATAAAACCTTAAATTTTCACTCTGTAGATGTTGGAAAACCATTAGAAATATGTTTGGTTCGATATGCATTAAGAAGTCTAATTTGGTGTTAGCTAGAAGGCTACTCTGGAAAGCCTAGCACTACAGGCAGAAATCCTGCCAAAAACAATTAAAACTGGATACACAAAAGAGGAAGTGAGAAGCTTAAACTGAAATATTAGTTTCAATTTAGCTACAATTTATCAGATACCCTTAGAATCTAGATGATAAAATTGCCAGGTGATTGATTGAATGTGATGGGTTTAGTTCTCTTGCTCTGATTGAACCGAGGCATGGATGAGAGAGATCTATAAAACAAAGGGTCTCCAGCATACTGTGTCACCCAAGACGAAGCAACTTTAGGTGTTTGGGGAGACTTCTTGAAACTCATCTCTAATAGATGATAATAGAAACACCTGTCTCATAGGGGTGTTAAGAGTAAGATATTCCATGAAGTAAAATGGTATGAATTACTTAATCTGCATGGCAGATGGCAAACACTAAATGATTATTTTTAGCATTATTATTAACCAATATTATAAGATATGTGGAATTTATGATTTTTGAGGCAATTACAATGAAGTCTCCTGTTGCAGGGTCTCACTACAGAGCTTGGACTCATACTGAGCCGACTGATTTCTGCCTCCTGAGAGCTGAGATTACAGGTGTGCACCACCATGCTTGGACTTCATCACTGGCTCAGTGTGTCCATGGGTGGGGCCAGCGCAACATTTGATGCCAGGCATCGAACCCTCACCCCAGCACTTACCTAAGCAAGTGCTTAGTGTGCCGAGCTATTCCTCTGGCCCTAAACAATTGAGTTTTGTTAGCACATGCTTGCTGTCCATGATTGTATTTATTGTAGGAATTCAGTACATATAAACAATACATTTCAATTCTTTCTTTGCCTTTTCCCTCCACTCCATTTCAGTTTTGAAGCATCAGATTCATAATTTTCCATAAAGTTAATTATCATATATACAGAATAATAGCATCAAGAGTTCAAAATACACACAAGGCTATTATATTAAATCAAGGTAATTTTACATATATTGTTCGTGATAGCAATAATCTCTTTTTCTCTCTCTCTTTCTCTCTGTCTTTCTCTTCCTCTCTCTCTCCTTTCTCCCCATTGACAGTCTTTTTGCTTAGTACTTTGTTTATATTATTGAGTTTTTCCTATAATATAAACCATTGATATTTAAGCATGTGTGTCTACTTCACTTAGCATTACAGGCTGAAGGAGCATCTATTTTCCTATAAATGTCTCAGCCTTATCCTTTGTTAGAGTACTGTATGCTCTATAAATATCACATGCTCATTAGCCATTCGATTTCTGTCTCTAACATTTAGCTAGTATGAATTATGCTGCTTATAAGCATAGATACACTTACATCACTGAGGTATGATGTTTTTAACTTTGAGAAAGATAACTAGAAGAGGAACAGGTGAGTTAAATAAAATTTATTATTTTAGCTTTCTGAGGAATCTTTTTTATTTATTGTTTTTAGGGAAGGTCTACATGGTGTTCAGAGTCTCGCTGAGAGACTAAGATCTGAGATTACAGGCAAGCGCCACCACGCCCAGTCTCCTGAGGAATCTTCAAACAGATTTCCACAGGGGCTTTTTATCAATTTATTCACCCACCTGTTATAAAGATTAAAATTAAATAACTAATGATTCTAGCGGATTTCAAATTCTTCAGAATACAAATATATATCACTCAGCTTTAGAAATTATTTAGCTTTGATGCAGTAATGCAATTCATCATAGCCAAAAGTACCTGCTCTGCATTACCCAGGCTGGTTAATGATATGACTGATGCTAAATCATGAAGAGCTGATTGGCCAGAAGAAGCTGAACTATAAGGCAGTACTACAGACATTCCCACTAGATGTCAGTTACCATACATGTTTTGGAGTGGCCCCTCACAATGTGTGGTTATTTTGTAAGCTGATTATAACAGATCAGGTTACCATTGTATTAAAATTAGATATGATACAGTGTGCCCACAGAATGAGCTAACACAGTAAGCAGCATATAACTCACAGATGCATAAAGGCAAGTGTTCAAAACTGCAGAGATTTATGAGTTATTTTAGTTCCCAATGAATCATTGTTTATGTGTGTGTTGTCGCCAGCACAAGTCCTCAGCATGCCACTGCTGAACTCATTCCTTAGTATTAGCTATGAATAAACTCTGGATGAAACTTATTGCCCAAGTACTTTTTCCTTGTCACTGTTGTTTCCAGATTGTTTTTCTCTTTCTTTCTGTTTTTTTTTTTAATTTATTGAAAAAGAAATATCAATAAGACAGTTTCAAAACAGGTTAGCAGGATAGTTACAATTATTAATACATTGCATATTATTGTTTTCATAGAAGATATTCAGAGTACAAGATACAGATGTGATATCTTGTCTAAACACTATTAGTATAAATCCTTCTTCTTGTTGAACTAAAAAAAAGTAGCTGCATGTCTATTCTATTTTGTAAATACAGACATATATTATTTTCACTACAAAATGGACCTTCATTTATATTCCCCTTTTTTCTTTAGTTTTGTCAGAGATGAGTGTTCCGTTGCCATTCAAATATTATAGGTGCATGACTTCAACAAAATAATCCAATATAGTCCAATAGTCCATAATAGTAGTGGGTTATCCATAGAACTGGCAATGTCAGAAGTTGTTGATTTGAGCATTTAACAGCTCAGCATATTAATATGGCTTTACTTTTTAATACCTCGTTTTTATACTTTCCTGCTGGATGGTTAAGACCAAGATAGACCAAGACATATATAACAAAAATTGTAAATTTTGTATCTGATAAAGTCAGTCAAATCCCCTCAGGATTTACCCTGGAACCATGTACAGCAGTTTGTAGGCATATTGCTTCTAATGTTATATCAATTATTGCTATACTCTCTCTCAAATAAATGTTTCAAAAAGGGTAATAAATGAAAACAAGATATAAGAAAAAAATGTCATAGGACTGTCCTGCTACAATGATGTATATGGTTAGATTTTTAAATTTCAGTGTAAAAAATGTGTAATTGCTTATTTTTATTTTATTTTATTTTATTTTTTGTTACCAGATTCTAAGCCAAGTCCCTCATGCCTAACAGAAATGATTGCTATGATTGCCCCTTAAATGACACCAAAGTCAGGCTGAATCTTCCCTGTGCCTTAATACAAAGGTCTGATCACCTTTTCCATCATCAAAATTGATTTTTCATCTCCGACTTTGGCTGGTTCATTATAGTAATTAATTTATCCAAAGTCTTCATGGTTTATTTAGGCTTAATTCATTACCAGTACCTGTTACCGCACGCTGGCTCACAGAGGATTTATGGGGTGAACTGAGAAAATGAGCAATGGGAGTCTTGCAAGGCAAGCAGAAAGAAAACTGCATGTAAATGTTTTGAGGAACAGGCAAGAATTTGGTTTATCTAAACTTACTCTGAGTTCATGCCTGCCAAGTCTGTACAGGTTTATGATAAACGTAGAAGTGTGGTGTCCTCCTGGGAGGGCCGCATCCCATCCAGATGGAATCCTCAGACTGACAGCACTCTACTGTTCAGCTTGCGTCTTCAACCTGAAATTCAGCAGTTTCAAGAAAGGTGCATCAACCCGTAGTTTTTCTTCCATGTCTAATGGGAATCATTGACAAGTTGTTGACTTTTTTTAACATTGGGAATGGGCCAGGTGAAGGTAATTGAAATGTAAATTATAAGTAAAAATGATCATAAAAAGGTTTATTTTAAATTTCATACACTCCAATGTAGTTATAAATTTTCAAGTGAAATCAGAAGCATCCTATTACCTGCTGCTCCTGGATGGTGGACCAAGCATAGCTGATTGCTTTATCATCTGCCTCCTGAGGATTCACCAGATGTTAGAGACAATGCAATAGAGCGGCAATGGATTGGACCGCTGCCACTGAATTAATCGGAAGTGGCGAGGAATGAACTACCAAGAAATGATTTCAAAATTTCTCAGGACCATAAAGTTGAGATTTCCATTACCTGCTGCTTTTTTGTTAAATTCACTCTGTAAGCCTATCAGGTTCTTAATTTTTTTAAATGTCTAAATTATAAAAAATAATATCCCCTGCTCTGGCAATCTCATTAAATATCATCTGGATGAGAGCTCCGTGGTGAATTTAAATTTTTCCTACCCTTGATACAAATATCAAAGTCGACACACATTTCCTGTAAAGAGCCAGAGAGTGAAGTTTCAGTTCTGCGGGCTATCATCTCGTCACAGCTACTCAGTTCCCTCATTGCCGTGTGACACAGAGTAGATAGAAAGGAAAAAGGCTGTGGCCCAGTGAAATTCTACTGACAGAAGTAGGTGACGGCCTGGACGTGGCCAGGCACTGTGTCTTCCAGGGTCTCTTCCACACCTCTTCAGGTACTTTTTCTGGTGGTCTTCTTTGCTCTTGCTCACATAGCTGTGCTAGACGGATGCCTGGGGGAAGACCTTAGAAAACATCATTTCTTTTTTTTTCCTTTTTTTTTTTTTGGTGGAACAGGGGATGGAGCTCAGACCCTTGCACTTGCGAAGGAAGTGCTTAATTCACTGAGCCATCTCCCCGGTCCCATCTATGTCTTTATTTAATAGAAACGTTAATAAACTTCTGAGAAGTCCTATCAGAAAATAAAACATGTGATAATCATCCTTTTATTCTCCTTGCAATCTGAGCAAATATCAAGTTATTCATTTTTTATATATTGGTTTAAAATATCTTCTCAAGTTTTAACAGAAGAACCTCTGGAATATACAAACTTTTATTCAACATTTTTTTTTTTTGTGGAACTGGGCATTGAACTCAGGCCCTTGTGCTTGCCAGGGAAGTGCTTATTCCACTGAGCCATCTCTCTGGCCCCAGAATATTCAATGAATATTTCAAAATATTCTATAACACTAGGCCTTCAGAAATTAACACTTCATTCAAGTAGATTGCTTTGCATGGACAATTAAATGGCAGAACAGCATAGAAATATTTTTAAAATGAGTATATTTAAAATGAACTTATAGAGGGTGGGGGAGATGGCTCAGTAAAATAAGGCTTGCCTGGCAAGCACAAGGACCTGAGCTAAATCCCTGGTTCCACCAAAAAAAAAGAAAAAAAACCAAACAAATAAAATGCACTTATAGTCAAGTGTGGTGGCAAACACCTCTAACTCAGTACTCAGGAGGCTGAGTCAGGAGGACTGCTGTCAGTTTGAGGCTGGCCTGGCCTACATAGTGATTCAAGGCCAGGCTGAATGACACAGTAAGACTCCTTCTCTAAATAAATAAATAGTAAAGTTCTTTCCAGATTTAATAATAAAATATTTAATAGCAATAATTAATGATAAAATTTGGATTAGCAGTTGGTATGAAATGTTTTTAAAGCAATTATAATTTAGCAAATGCTATTCTTTTATCCTAACAGTAGAATTTTTGGATAATACTGCAAGGGTAACATTGAGTTACGTGGCCACACAGGTGTATCTGTGCATGATAAATGTATATCATGTTTTGTTGGGGTTTTTTGTACTGGGAATTCAACTCAAGATCCTCCCCTTGTCACGCAAGTGCTGCACCTCTAAGTTCCAGCTTGCATCCTGTTTTACAACATTACAATTTAGATGATAGAGTAGCTCTTGCATTACTCATGATGTTGTAGGGATTCAAGAGAAAAATGATGGTGAATGAAATTAGAGGCATCATGTAAAAATGTATGGAGTCCAATATTTCTGATAAGGTCTCTGATCTCTTACATAATGATCACTATAGGAAAATTTTTCAAACTTACCATATCATTTCTACTAAGTTGCATGAAAACCCTGTGTACTATATTTCCTCTTAGGGTTCCAGTAAGAAATATCAGTGTTACACTTGGCCATACTGACTGTCTTTGTAAACTTACTTTAAATATCTTAACACAAATTCTGCTAACCTTGGCTTCTTCTAAGCGCAACAGACTCCTTTCTGCTTGGAGATGTAAAGCATCTTCTTCTATTCCTGGCACAGCACTAACGACATTTTAACTGTCACTTACTGACGTATACCAAAACTCTCAAGAACCTGGCACTTTCCCATTTTTATAAGCTAACAACTTAGTCACTGTTTTCTGGATACTGACAGGAGACAGGAGAGTCCTGTGTCAGAGATATAAACACATCACCATAGCTGTGGGAAGTCAGATAATCTGCACTGTGCCTAGCTACCAAGCCTCAATTTCCACTGGGCAATGGGAAGAGCAACAAAGGAATTAAAAGAAAGGAACCTGAATTAAAAGAACGCCTAAATTAAAAAAGGAACCCTGAATCAAGAAAGTGAATATTTCCTAATAAGTGGTGAGCATGCCTGATCCCTGTTTCAGTACTATCCTAGAGTGTACTCGGACCTCCCACTCATCAAAGGCAGACTCTAGCCCTGTGGTCTATGGAAGTTTACTCCCAGTAACAGGCATGGATATCTTCCAGAACAAAGACACTGTTCCTATTCACAACACCCACTGCTACTCGAGGGAACTTTAGAGGGTTTTCTGCCAATAGATGACACTCCCTTCTGTTCATTCTGTCTAAAAAGTTCTTGGTTTTGTGTCCCTCTGGAGAAAGATCCTATGATTAGGATTATACTTTAAAATGTTTTGGGAAAGTTCAGACAGCATCAGCAGAGAAATAAAACATGAAGAAAAGAAGTAGAAGAAATCCAATAAAAATTAAATTATTAAACTATAGGCCACAGTAGTTAATGACAAAACAATTTTTCTGGAAAATCATGGAGATCATGAGTAAGAGATAGAAATTCTAAAGTAGCTAGGTCAGGGAGGTGAAATATTTGAACCTCAACTCTTTTTAGTCATTATTGGGGAATTTTTCTGGCATATGATATTGTCTCAAGTGCTTCTGACTACTTTATTCAGAGTTAGAATGAGATCAAGGACTGAAAAAGAAAGGAACAAAAAACACTTCAGACTACAAGAAATAGGGCCATTAGACACTGTATACAAAAATGGTAGGCTTTCAGTGACATGCATGAGACAAGGTCAGTATATACTGAGAGAAGGATCATGCTTTAGTTATTAAAATTTGGTGTATTATTGGCATTTAATAATTTTTCTCTTACTGAACAGAAAAGAAATAATTTGAAGTATGCCTTCAGAAAAAGATCTAGAGTGATAACTCAGTTATCAGTGGTCTAAATACCTGCCTGGCAAGCACAAGGTCCCAGGTTTAACCCCTGGTACTACATGCCTTGTGGGCCCTTGGAACCCCAGATGCACCATGTGGGCCACCAAAACTGGGGGTGGTGGTGCACGCCTGTAATTCCAGCACTGGGGCAGCTGAGACAGGAGAATAACTACAAGTTGGAGCTGAGTAGTGAGATCTTGTAAGAATTATAAATAAATAGATAACTTTAGAAAAAGAAGATTATCTCAGTTACTTTTCTCTTATTGCTGGGAAAAATATTTAACACCCAAAATTAAGGAAGCAAAGGTTTATTTAGCTAATAGTTAAGGTTTCGGTACGAACTCAGCTGGCTCCAAGCAGAGTGGCACATGGCAGAAGGCTGCAGTTCATGCTGGTGACAAACAGCAAAGAGCAAAGGGAGGAGACGCAGCTGTGTCTTCCAGCAAGCCTTTCTCTCTTCCTTCCACGCTGATAGCAGAGATCGAAGGTCCTCGAGGAAGTCAACCCCTCTATCCTTCTTCATATCTTTTATGTATTTTAAATACTGAGTACTTCTAGGGTGCTCTTTTGATGACCTGGGGAGGGGTCTCCAAGCCCTGGGGTGTGGAATTGTTGAGCTGATTCAGTTAAACTTTTGACTTCTCAAGTTGACACAAGGTATCAACCACTACAAAGATCTATAAACAAAGAAGGGTAAACTACAGATTTGTTCTTTAAATACTTAGATTGAATAAAAAAATGTTTTTTCTAATTTTATATAGAATTAAACACAATTGAAATATTGAAGTTTGTTAATTCACTTCTAGACCAAAGGGTAAAACACAGCCCTACTCCTTATGAGATCATAGGTCAGTTTGACCAACATCTGTGAAATTCTATTCTTATTCTAAAATTTATTTAGTTCTATATCTATATGCTGACATGAACTTCAGGAGACATTGTAAAGACAAGGTCTAATGAGTTTATACACATTATGTTTGATATAAAGCTTTTTGTTTCTTGTTGACTTTCTGTAAACAAGTCTGAAATAAAGTGTTTTAAGGAAATAATAGAGTGAATACAAAGTTACATATTCCAATTATATTCTCAGTATGCACCTTGCTATAGGTTGGACATTGAGGTTTCTGTGGAGATCAAAAGTAGTTCTTATCCTGCCAGTATGAAATTGGGTAAGGAGGTCCTCATTCTTCCTAGCATGTGCGAATGCTTCTGGGAAGATTGTGCCAAACACCTAGGAGCTTCAAGTAGTATAGTATGCAATTCAGCTTAAAGGTGGATGAAATCGTTGGCTGCATGAAAGCTTTCTATATTTCTCATTTTGATGCTATAAAAATGTTCTCAAATCCTGGTTCCTGGCCATTATCCATATTTTGGTTTCCTATTTTCACAGCAATGGTCTCAAAACAGTAAGACTTTCACCTGGGGTAGAAAGCCTTCACCTGCACATATTTTGTTTTCTCTAATTATTATAGTCACACACTACTTGACTTTTTTTCTTGCTCAGCTACCCTCATCTAAGAACAATAGAGAAACTCTCTAATGAAGCAAGGTTAGTTCTAATCTGGTGAATGGAAAGGATGCTGGGGATTGCACCATATCACTGCCCAGGACATGTCCCGGCTGCAGTATTCCTGGCCAGGCATCGCCCAGCCTTTGCTCTACGGTCCACCACCCCATTAAGGAATAGTTTGAATGGTGGCAAGCTTCTATACTGTAAGATGAAATTTACCTTTCTTTAATTTTTCCTATTCATTTTGTGGCTTAACCTGAAACAATGAAAAGCACACAGAAGGATGAACCTGTTACATAGTGGAGGAGCAGTCCTTGCCCTGATTTTCACTCTTTAAATCATCTGTCATAGCCACTTATTCTAGAGTTCTTCTGTATCCATCACCAAACTTTTCAAGATCCAGCAAAAGGACTCTATTTTTCAAACATATATTTTGAAATACTCAGATTTTGATGACACTATATAGATGGTATGACTTCTTTGATCAAATGTTTTCTAATAAAGTAAATCAGCATACATATATTACACAGTTATTTTGCAGCCATGAGATGTTTTAAAGGAAAAATTCAAATTTAATCATGTCAAATATTTCAGATATCAAAATTAAGAGCAAGTTTATACATATTTAAGCTGTCAAGCATTTACAAATACTCATTGTGTCCCTCTTTGCACATAAACCCCACCAACAATTAATTACAAATAAGCTAAAGTAAAAATATTACTAAGAACTCATAATAACAAACATAACATCTTTATTTCACAATCAACATATTTTTCTTTTTGTATAATATGCATAGCCAAAAATGCAAATTAATTTTAAAATGAGAGGGACATAATGGTATAGATTATCAGATTAACAAAGTTCTTTTTTCAGAGAAAAATAAGCAGACATGTGGTAAAGGGGATGTTTGTGGCTTCTTTTTATAGATCTAAGAAATTTGAGAACTTCAAAGCACAATGACACAGGGTGAAAACTAGCTATTGGAAAAAACCAACAGTAAACACTCAATATATTCAAGGAATTAGGAGACAAAGAAAGGAAGTCTTTTAGAACCTCGTATTACACTTTTCGCCATACACAATAAAAATATGTATGTTCATCCATAGCATACAATAAGGTATATACCTTTACCATAATCCACTAAATAAAAAATTGTTCACTTTGCTTTCCATGTCCTTTATGCCAGTTTCCATACAGAGCCAGAAAAAAGAAAAGGCAGATTTAGCCACACATCTGAGAGATGACAGAGTAGAACTATGGGAAGTTCTCCTGCAATTTCATGAGGCAGAAACTCCTACAACAGTCTAGACCACGCTCTACTACTGTGGTATCTGCAATCATTTGCATCCACTGTGTTATAGGAGCATAGACTTTACCCTCCCTAAATCATGAGGCACTAGAACTCCATCCCTAGTTTTTCCCTTAGTAAGAGTTCTTTAATTTACTATTTTATACACATTGCTAGAGGTGGAGACTGTTAAGTGTAATATTTTCATCTCAGGTTCCCCACCTTTGCTCCATCCTATTGCTATGGGATTTTCATGTACAGAGCTGGGACACTGAGGCCTTTTCTCAGGGAACAGCTGTATTCATGGCAGCACTGCCTCAGCACACTGGGATGCTGAACATGGTGAAGTTGAACACTTTTGTACAATTTCTGAGTCTTTGTCACCCTGAAGAGGACATACACTAACTTTTTGTAGTCTAGTTAGTTATACACTTACATTCTTAAGTCTGGTTGAGTATGATTTATGTTACAGAGTTTCATGAAAACTTCACATGGATATGAAGAACTTGCTATCACTTCACCGGAAAAACTTCCTGCCCTGACACCCCACGAAGGGCACTCCCACTTTGCCCTTTACACGCTATAACCATCCTATTTTGGGTCACTCAACTTCATTCTTGTTCAGAGTTCTGTAAGGTCATTGTATGTGCAGCTGTTTCTCTTCTGCCAAGCATCTTGGCTGATGATGCCACATGTGACCAAGGGAGCCCAGGGAGGCAGGATCCAACAGGAGTGGAGCACCCAGGCAGGCTTTCAGGCCCCTGAGAGATGAAAACTGACCCATAAGTAGCTCCTTGGGGTTCCCAACCTTTCCAATCCTGGGTTAGAACATGAGAAATTTACTCATTAAATTTGTAAAGTCCTCTATAACCTTTCCCTCATCGTCTATAGGTAAGTAGCAGTTACCTAGGTTAAATTTTCCGTAAATCCCTCCCTCATAAGCAAACAGACATCTTAAAGTCAAGTGATTTTGACAGCAGATTTTGGTCTATTGTTTGGTTAACAAGATCTTTGGCAGTTTCATTAGTTATGATTTCCACAACTGCTTGCAGTATAATTATGAGATTTAGGATATAAATGTGGTAATCCTAGTCCCCATCCTCTACCCAGGTGGCAGGAGGACAACACTGATTACACATGGAGGAGGCTATTCCCAAATACTAATGGGCAGGGTGGGTCATTTTCTATGGGTCTCTCTGCCTCCATACACTTGGAGTCTTGTATGTTCTCCCCTAGTAAGTAGGAACAGAAGGTAAGCCAGGTAGATCAACCTTAATGCATAAGATCATAACCAATTAAGAGGGAGTACAGCATAGCAGTTCTTCTGCATACCTAATATACTCCATTTCTGGTCTTTCAATCTATGTTTTCATTGATATAATCCCAGGGCACTCTTAAATGAGAAAACTTAGAAAAGGCTACTTCAAAGTAGTCAGAAAACTCTCACCATTGGGTCTTCTGGGAAGTTGAGTTGCAGGATCTTGGATCCAGACCTATTAGGCTTCCCACAGAAATATTGAACCATCCTTCCTACAAGGCAAGATGGCTTCTTCCAATTATTGAGGCCTTGAGAAGCCAAATCCATGATGTAGAGTTGGGGTAATTTACATCAGTATAAGTTTCATAAGGATCTATCTTCCCATGGCCATTGATCTCCTATGTTTGTTCCCCCACATGCATAGCAAGAACAGAACTTCAGAGTCTGGGCTATGCCAAAAAGCAGGACTAGAGACCAAATATAGTTAAAACGTAAGGGGTGGCAGTACATTACAGATAGTAAAAGGATGCAGTCATTAAAAGGATGCTGTCCATCTGTGTTTCTTGTCAGTAGTGTCCTTAGGCTCCTGCTTTGCGTAGATGAGTCAGCCTCCAAATGACTGCAGCAGTAACCAGAGTGCCTTGTGCTATCATCTTCCAGTGGTGCTCCTGAGGTTGGCTCACACTGCAGCAAGAGTCAGAGACACACTTCCAGTCTCAAAAAACTGGTTTTGTTTTGCTATATAGAACCCAGGACCATCTCAACACCTTGCTACAGTGGTGGTAGACAGGAGAACAGTGCATGGTCCCCTCCACATGGATCTCAGAGGTTACATATTCAATTCTATTACCCATACATCACCCCGATGGCTAGAAAGAGTGAGCATCCACATCATATAAAGAGTTTTCTCAGAATGAGGTTCCCATCCTTTAAATTCCTCCCTTATGCCATTAAGAAGAAAACAGAGCCACCCACAGAGAAATTCAGGATTTGAAATTCTGAAGAGTGGCCTGGCAGAGTGGTTCTAAGGGTTGGGAGTGCAGGAAAATGAATGCCCTTGGCACAGGTGTTCCGAGTCCAAGCTGCAGACATGCCTATCACTGCAGTCACTGCAACCCTGGGCCCTGAGTTGGAGCAGGGAGGGATAGCGCGAAACACAGTTTAAGAAGGAAACACTTCCATTTGTATCCTTTGATAGAAAGGCCAGGGCTGCAGCTTTTCACATTCCTAACTCCACATATCTTCATATGCTTTTCTTTCTAACTGTATGAGCAGAAGTTCCTTTGCCGTTGTGCTCCTTTGTCTGGAGTGTGTTAGCTAGATAAAGTGAGATAGATCATTTGGTAAGGACAGTCTCTAGGTAGAATAAATAAATTTTAGGGCTGGCCAAATAGCTCAGTAGATTAATGTACCTGCAAGCAGGCACAGGGCCTGGGGGGTTCAATCCCAGGGCTTGTGCTGGCTCTGCCCCCAGGGCATGCTGAGATGGCAATTGAGACTGGGAGCAGTGGCATGCAGCTCCAATCCCAGCTCTTGGGAGGCCACAAACAGGCAGATCTCTATGAATCAGATCTATTAGTGTGGCTCCGAAAACCCTTCCCTAAAGTAGAAAAAAAAAAAAAAAAAAAAAAGCTTTAAAGCACATTAGGGCAAGCATGAGTGCTAGAACAGAAAAGAAAAATGTAATGAGCTGGCTCTCAGACCTGTGTCCCTGTGTAGCTGGAAACTGTTAGCATGGGTCAGAGATTGAAGCCCCTTTTAATTTCTAGTCCGCATTTTATATTTGGTTATACTTCTCTGCTGAGTGTTTAAAGTCAAGTAAGAATGACACCAGGCTTGTATGACCACATAACTTTCTGTGACAGTTCAGAAGACATTCCTTTTTTTTTTTTTTTTTTTTTTTTTTTTTGAGACAGGGTCTCACTGTGCAGTTCAGGCTGGCCTTAAGCTCACTTTGTAGCTCACGCTCATCTCAAACTCACAACAATCCTCCTGTTTCAGCCTCCGGAGTGCTGGGATTACAGGCATGCACCACCACACCTGCCTTTTTTTTTTTTTTTTTTTTGCGGAACCAAGGATTGAACTCAGGCCCTTGTGCTTGCCGGGGAAGTGCTTATTCCACTGAGCCATCTCCTCAGCCCCAAAATATTCCCTCTTACTTTTTTTTTTAGTGGAACCAAGGATTGAACTCAGATCCTTGCGCCTCCCAGGGAAGCACTTATTCCACTGAGCTGTCTCCCCAGCCCCAACATTTCTTTCTTTAGTGATACTCAGCTGTAGTACTCTACACCATGAAAGATTCCTGTCCCTTAGGATCTAACAATTTCCTTGCTCATCAGGTTGATGCAAAAAAGGTGTAATATCTTATAGGGTAGGTCTCCTATAATGGACTTTTGTTGATCATAGAGAATCAGGGCCAAAATATTGGCGGTTCTTTTACCTAGTTTTTAGCTTTGGTCTCTGCACCTCAAGTGGTTGAACACCTACTGCAGTGAGAGCTGTAGATTTAATCTTACGAGCTTATGTAGATATCAAGCACCTTAATATACATAGTATGACCAGGGAACTGTTACTTGTTATCAATCATGGCTGTCTTGGAGTTAAATCCCTGCTGAACATTATCTGACAACAGTTATATAGCTTTAAAGAGACAGCTGAGATCAAGGATAACATATTATCACAATAATCATGATGACATCATTATTATAGAACCGTTAGGTTTTTGTGTAAATTTTTATCTTAGTATGCAATAACCTTTTGGTCAGTTATCTTTATCTAATTACAAGGAAAATTTTAAATGATGTACAGAAACCTTTACCTAATTTGTTATCATTCTTTTTTCTTTTCCCACTTTGTGTATTTGGTACAGGGTCTCACTATGCAGCTCTGACTCATAGGGATTCTCCTGTTTCCAGCCGCCATATTTGGACTTGACTTCTAAATCAGCTCATGCCCCCAGGACCAGGGCCAGACTCATTTTTTAATCTTTTAATTACTGTTTTCTTGCCAGAGTGACATTTAAGTAGATTATGCTTGCTTGTTTTATAGGTATATTTTACAGGTTATTAAGAATATCAATGTCTATTCTTTAATCATAGGATGACACTCTCCTAACTATATATGATGCAGTTATATCAATGTATCATAACATGACTGCATAACTATCACATAAATATAAATATGAAAAAGCCTCTCACCATAAATAACTGTACAGTTTGCCTGGCAAGTGCATGGGCCTGAGTTCAATCCCCGGTTCTGCTACAAAAATAAAAAATAAATAAATAAATTTACTTTGGTGGTTATCAAAATGATAAAATGTCTTCCTCAAGTTCTGCATCTGAAAAAAGACCTATATACTGAGAAAAGCATAAAGTTATTTAATATACCATAAGTTTAGCAATAACTGATGTCATAGCTAAACAGAACTATTTGTAAATATTAGTTTTTACTCCAGGCAAAATTTAGATATTTTTGTCAGGTTTATACATAATTCGTATTAATTTTGTATTGATAAGAATTAAACAACTTCTAAATTTAGGGAACAGCATTAACAATGGATATAGACTTATTACCCAATACAAGTGTATCTCATTCATGTAATAACAAATCATTTATTTAATTAAAACTAGTAAATGAAAATTTAACCAAGGGTACATGAATCAGAAAACCTTAATGTTTTAGGCACAAGGAGCTTAAGTAAAATTAAGTTTAAGTATATAATTAAACTGGTTATTAAGTAACCAGGTTAAGTATATCCTAATAATTTATTTAATAACTGTTGGAATGTGGCATGACAAGACCCTAAGACAACTAGAAAAGTCAACCATCAGTGAAGAAACTGGACAAATTTTGGTCTAGAAACCTGTCATTGATTTATTAATGGCCAGCTGAAGTGGGTATGGCCAGTTCAAGTGAGTCAGCGTGGTTCTAAAAGTGAGACTTACATGAGGATTGTTGCCAATGACATTAAGGAGAACAGGAGTAGAGGAGTGTAATCTATTGATTTTTCAGGAGAAGCATTCCATATCTGATTTTCCTGGTACAAACTTGGATACTTTGTCATCGGAGAATTTCTAGTCCTCACTGTCACTGAAGAGATGTGCTGTCATCTCTCCTGGAGCTCTGGTCTTCACGCTGAGCAGTACTTGCTGCCTCCATCTAGATCCCTCAGCCTTATGACACAGATCCTTCAGCCCACTGGCACACATTGCCTAGCTTTCACCACTGGCCATTGGGCTTTTTCAGTGCATATCCTTGATATAGACTCACATGAGACATTGTGTGGGCCCCAGGCCTCCATTTTGATTCTTGAAGAGCATTGTCATGGGATCCAGCCACACAGCAGGATTCACTGGGACATTAGAATGAGGACAGTCCTTTTACACTCATCTATATTTAACTTTTTGGATGAATATTATAAAATAGTCTTGCATTATTATTATGTGTCCTGCATTAAATATATTCCCTTAAAAAGCCACCCATAGAACACTTGATCTTTCAACCACAGAGAGTTTTGTCTGATAGTTCCCAGGTTCGAGGAGTTCTCAGTTATCTTAATAATTGCTTTAGATGACTCATCACAACAATGAACACTTGAAACTATTTTATATATTATCTTTTTGTAAATATGTTTATTATAGGGTTTAGGGGGTCTCACTACACTGATCATACTCATAGTGATTCTCTTGTTTTCAGTTTCTCAAGCCTTGGGATTTCAGATGCAAGCCACCATGCCTATTCTCAGTCGCTGTCTCAGCATACCCCAGGTGCAGGGCTTACACTGCAGGCTGAGGATCAAACCCTCAGCTTCTGCAGCTGCCTGTATATATAATATCTTTGACCAAGGAAAAATTGTTAAATTGTTGCAAACAGACAACAATATATAAGAAATTAATTTTGGATTTTATCTTAATTATCTCCATTATGTAACAATCTGGATGGAGACATGACATCAGTGTTTAAAATGTATTTATTCTTATCGACTCATTTAAATTAGTCTACTGCTAAACTGTGTGTACAAGAATTTGAGCTAATATCATCAATGTCTATTTCTCTATGAGGTAACCTAAGTAGTGCATATCATTTAAGATTCACATGTAGATATTATGGCCCCACGATGTATACTTCATTTTTATACTTTTATACATTTCTGCTGGATGGTTAAGACCTAGATAGATCAAGACTTATATACCAACATATGAACTTTATATTTCCTATGTGGTCAGTAAAGTCCTCTCAGGGTTTATCTTGTAGTCCTGTACATTATTCTGTAGATCCTTTGTCTGTGTCATCCATGTGGATGAGTCACGGCCAATGCTTGACCAGTTTGCTCTCTGTGAGAGCTTGAGAGAAAGTTTTCTCTTCATGTGACTCTCCCCAGGCACACTATAGAACTTCAATCTCTTTCCTCTGTGGCTCCATAATCT
>PVKA01014949.1:9204-51305 GCA_004027165.1 Ctenomys sociabilis | reverse complement strand
GGGCGGGGGCGGGCGGGGGCCGATGTTTTGTTTATACTGATATTCTTTCCAGACTTATAAGCCCCTTGAAGATTTTTATTCACCTGGAGCGCCGCGCGCACAGGCAGCAAAGCAGGAGCAGCAGGGCCGCGGCGAGCGCGAGGCCGAGGGTGGGCATGTCCGGGGCCGGCTGCCGCCGTCCGCTGCGCGCTGGGTCGTGGAGGACTCTCAGGAGACGCTCGCCTGCTGTCTGTGGTGCCGACTCGGCCCTAGCCTTTCAAGGTCAGCGAAGACTTAGGACATAGGAGAACCTGTACTGTAACATCATGGAACTCAGTTGTGACCCAAGTTTTCTAATCAAGAAGATTATGGAGCCACAGAGAATGCGACCACTTATATATAGTGTGCCTAAGGAGAGTCACATGGAGAGAAAACTTTCTCTCAGGCTTTCACAGAAAGTAAATTGGTCAAGCAATGGCTGTGACTCATCCACATGGCTGATACTGACAAAGGATCTACAAAGTGAAGTACAGTGTTACAGGATAAACTTGAGGGGACTTGACTGATACAAAAGCTACATTTCTTGTTATATAGGTCTTGCTTTATCTCAGTCTTAACCATCCAACAGAAAAGTATAAAAATTAAGTATATAAAGTAAAGCCATAATAATATGCTGAGCTATAATGCTCTAGTCAACAACTTCTGTGGATAACCCACTACTATTGTGGACTGCTAGACTGTGCTGGAGTGTTTTGCTGAATTAAAGCACCTACAATAATTGAATGCCATTGTAATACCTATCTTTGACAGGACTAAACAAAAAAAGGGGATACAAAGCAAGGACCATTCTGTATTTGTATATACAGAACAGGTAGGATAAATATGCAACAACTTTCGCGTAATTCTGAGAAGAAAGATTTGCACTAATAGTGTTTGGACAGGATATTATGTCTGCTTCTTGTACTATGGATAACCACTAGGAAGACAACAATGTAAAAAGTATTAATTATTGAAACTGCACTATAAATCAGCTTAAAAAAGATAGGTATACAGCTACATTCTCTTAATTCAATTAATAAAGGGAACTGCTCTAACAGTGTTTGTAAATAGAATATCATGTCTGCACTTTGTACAACAAACAACCAGTAAGAAAACAATATGCAATGTATTAATTATTCAGTCTGTTCTACTAATTGATTTGAAACTATCCCATTGCTATTTGTTCTTCAATAAAATTATGGAAGAAAAAGGGTCTGCCTGCATGATGAGTGAAGGCAGCAAGAGACTATACAAGCATTATTAAACTAAGAGAGCACAAATCATTGTATAAATGTTTGTTTGTGTCATTTTCTCATTACTGAGACCCTGTACCCACCACCCACATGTACAGGAGGAAGGGTTGTTTGGGCTCAGCATTACAGTCCATGTTTGGCTGGGTCCCAGGCAGGAACAGTGTGGCAAAGAGGCATGGCAGAAGAAAAGCTCCACCCATCATGGAGGTCATGATGTACAGAGGGGATGGTGGAGCTGAGGAAGGAGAGAAACTCTTCCAGGGCACACCCCCAGTGACCCCTCTAACCAGGCCCCGCCTCCCAACACATTCAACTGCTAAACTGACCCCTGGATAATCCACTAGGGATTAAAAAGACCCTATGACCCAACCCTACTCCAGAAGCCCTGATTCTGACCATTTGAGTTTTGGAGGACAATGTAGCTTCAAAAACAACAAGTTTCTAGCTTTATTAAATTATTTAAGTAGAAGTATGTATTACAAAGCACATATCATATGATTCCATTTATATTAATATTATTCAACCATAGACAAAATTCTTCTGTAGAAGTCAGAACAGATACCTATGAGAGGACATGCTGGAATCTACAAGGATGTTGGAAAATTCCAGGGTCATACTGGATTATTGGTTTTATTTGAATATACAGTTTTCAAAAATCTTCCAATTTTATACAGATATGTGCATTTTCGTCCATGTATTTTTGCCTCAATAAAAATATACATCTTTCCAATGATCTAGAAGGAAGAGAGAAAGAGAGAGAGAATGATTCATATGGCATCCACTATAAATTTTATATTCCTAGTTCCTGTCATCTACCTTTTATTTTATTCTTTATTTATATTTTTTCATATAAGAAAAACAATAGATTATCTAAAGCTGTGGATCTGGTTTGTTACATTTAACATTATAGTCTCAAGGTACATCCATATTCCTAAAACTGACTCAAGTTTATCCTTTTTTATGCTAAATAGATAAATCACATTTTCTTTTTCTGTTCATCAGTTAATGGACACATGGACCTCTGCCAATATTTAACCATTATGAATTGTGTTGTTCTAAGCATGAGTATCCGATCAATGAGAGACATCCTAAGTCACCACGATTAAAAACATAAATTATGGCACTGAAAACATAAATAGCGATTTTTGTCAAGTTTCAATATAGATGAGTAAAAAGAGTAAAACGCATAATTCTTCATACGGAGCACATCAGAAGTAACGCACTGCTCTGAACATGCCTGAGCATCCGAGGATGTCCGCATGCAGAGGTGAGCACAATCAGAGGAACCGCAGAAAACGTATCATCACAGCACTGCTTCTGGATGGCCAGATCACAGATGGAATTTATTTTCTTGGCCTCACCTTTTGATATTTTTTTGATACTACATAAAAAGTTGCTATCTTAGTCCTTTGCTGTTGCTGTAACAGAACCCTTGATACTGGATGATTTTTAAAGAAAAGAAGTTGTTTTGCTCACAGCTCTGAAAGCTGTATATTCAAGTCTGCATGGTCTTAGCCCATTGACTCCTGGTGAGAGTTTTGTGAAAGAAAAATAGGAAAGCCATTGAATATGACTTAGTGAGAGGAGATGCAAAGGGGCCAGTGTTTAATACACTCCCATCATGAAAACTACCTGTAAGATCTAATCCAGTTTCAAAAGGAGTCATCAGTCTCTCCTGCAGGCCTCACTTCCTAACTCTGCCACATTGTCGAACAAATTTTAGCACTTTTGGTACAAGACACACTTACTGCTTAGCACTTCATTAAAATAAAACTTTATAGTATTTAACCATTTTTCAGATGTTGTACTGTACTGAACAATTTCGAAGATTATTTGCATATATGGATTTACCACATTGTTTGTATGTTGCAGTTTATTGTTTATAAATGCAGTTTCACTAGTGAGTGCCGCCTTTACCGAGATGGAATGCTTATGCTCTCAACTTAAAGGGTAAAAACCATTTGGCTCAAAATTTTGTGGATTTGGTGTGGAGTCAGCTGGCTGCAAGGCAAAAGCTTCGTGGTTGAAGAGCTGGTAGAACAAACATGATTAGTTTGTGATGGCAGAGAAGTAAAGAATCAGGCTGAAGAAGAGCCAGCCAGGGACCACAGACAAAATTCAAGAGCACATCTCCATGACCCAGCAGGTGAATGCAGGGGGATGCTTTACTAAGATACAGGGCATTTTTAGATTGAGATAAACAGTCATAGTAGCTCTTCCCATTCTATAAATAAAAACCACTTATGAATGTAATCCAGAAACCTAAAGAAAGTTAGAATCATCAAATAAGTCTCTTTCATTTAACTTAATATTATTGAGATTTATCAAAACCTTTGAATGTAGCAGTAATTATGTTATTACTATGTTTAATTTCTAAGTATCTGACTGTAAATTGTTGGTCATTTTGAAGCCTACAACAAACAAAATGTGATAGACATCCCTGTACAAGTCTTCTTGGTGGGATACGTTACTCCTTTTTAGTACATAGCTATAATTGGAAAGTGACTGCATGATAAATTACAAGCTATTTTATAGAGTGGCTGTACAATTTTATGTACAATGGAATTTTTGAAACTGACAGGTGCTGCATAATCCCACAAATACTTGATTCTAGCACCTTTTAGTTGTTATCCTAGTGTGTTTGATTTGGTATCTCACACCCATTTAATTTGTACTTCCCTAAGGATTAATGATAATAAAATATTTTGTATGGTTACCGGCTATTCATATACATGCTCACATGTAGAGCTGGTCAAAACGTTTTCTACTTTTCTTAGGCTTGTCTCATTATCACTGAGCTGTGTAGTACTTTAGTTGCTCAGAACACAACATCAGTATCTTATAAACGTAAGTCCATGAGTAAGTATATGTATTTCAAATTTCAAATACCTCTTTCTTCAAAACCTTTTACATCATACTTATTATTCATTAATGCAATGGCTTGACAAATGCTTATGCAGTAGTTGCTTTGTTTGGCACTGTGTTGCACTTAAAACTTGTAGAACTAAATCAGATCAAGCCTGCCCTCCTGCAGCCGTGGTGCATGGCAGCAGTTCACCCCACGTGGCGTCATGCTCTGCAGAGCAGCACAGTGCCGACCACTCCGTGGCGTCAGACCCATCTTCGTCCTTCTTTCTGGGCACTACTGCTCTCACCACCTATCCCAACTTTGAGTGCTGTTCTTCTCCTATGTCACTGTGCCCTTCTCATTACCCTAGAGTCCCCTGAGCCCCACCTTCTCTCTATCCAACTAAATTCTGTGCAGCATACTTATCACAGTAGTCTGTAGAATTATCAAAATTGATAAGTATTGAATTATCATCACTTTTACTGAGACAGTTCTTCTGAAATTCTCATTTTGTTCCAGGAAATTGTCTTTAACCAACACAGTACTTTTCAGAACAGTCTGGAAAGCTCATAAAAAAAGTTCAGAAAGTTTGGGTTGCCATCACCAAACATTTAAGCTAAAACAAGTCTTTATATATTAAAACTCAGTATGGGTCTGACTTTACATCCTAGCTATGTTAACACTCACATTGTTCCTTTCTCCTCAGTTGTGCTATTATCCACTTTACAATAGTTAAGTCCCATGTTAATATTATTTTGCAACCCAATAAGTTTCTAACATTACCATTTCTAATGACCACGATTTCTTGTTTTCAAAGCAGAGAGTCTGGGCTCAGTGCAAGCCCTTTCCAAAGGGTCCTCTTCATCCACCTGAAGCACTAAAATCTGTCAACTCTCTAGCATGCCCAACGAATGCCTCAGCTGTTCTCCATTAGTGCTCACCCTGAGGGAGTAAACCAAAGGCACTTTTTCTCTAACACAGAAGAGGAAGGATAAAAGTGATAATTAATATCCATTGTGCTCCTCCTCTATTCTGAGTCTCTATGACAAATCTGTCTCTGTAAATCCTGTCAGTTACACATGGAAGGAACCTCATTCCACTGAGACTCCAGCGCACACATCTGGCAAGTGTTAAACAACAGCTTCAAACCTGTGTCTGACTCTGAACCCAAAAAACAAAATACTACATTAAGAAAAATTAAAATAAGCAAAACTAATTATTAATAATTATAATTATACCACTTATCACAGGATAAAATGCAGCAGTCCTTTCTTGCCTTAGATCTATATAACATATACTTCAAAAATTTGTGCAGTTTATAGAAAACAAGACAATTCTTGGGTGCTTTGTACTTAACAAACATTACTTTTTATTGAGCTTACCTATACAATCTCACTGTTTCTGATGTCCACTGGAATTTTATGTTTGAAAACCATTTCAGCACTTAATGTGCTTACTTTTTTTAAGAATGGGATGGTCCTTCCTCAGGTACAGCATCTTTATACTTGGTCAGCATATGATATGCAAGATGGTTCGATTCTGAAATGGTCTAATGATTCATAAGAGCAGAGTAATCCTGGTGGTAGGGCAATTTCAACCACTCCGAAAACCCACATGATGATCCTAAATATTATAATTAAATTTCATATAAAGTGTAGCCCCACAGACATAGCTTACAAAGGAAATACAAGAAAAAAGCAATGGAGTCCAGTATTTTCTTTAAGATCTGGAGTTGGAGCACCTGGAAAATAACAATTTAGCCATGAGAAAAAGAAGTAGAGCTCTTGGAATATAGAAAAACTGAGAGGAAAACTAGAAATGATAGAGAAACTAGAGAAACTAAAGACAGCAGAACAAAGAATGACACAGTTTGGTTTGCTAACCTTGGCTCCTGGGGAGGAGGTCTTGTCTTTGCATTTCCTCTTTTGAGTTATTCTTTTTTTTTTTTTTTTTATTTATTTTTTCTTTTTTGCAAAACTAGGGATTGAACTCAGGCCTTTGCACTTGCCAGGGAAATACTTATTGTACTGAGCCATCTCCTTGGCCCCTTTGAGTGATTCTTGAGATCATGCTCTAGAAGAAAGTTAGATACTAAGAAGCCCCTCAAATATGCTGCAATAGCTTGAAGAGGAAATAAATGCAAAAATGCAATGAAACCCAAGGACACATTATAGGATGACAGAATTTCTTTATGATGGAATTTCTCTACCCTAATGTGTATTCAACCGATGCTGCAAAAATAGTAGGAACATGAAGAAGCAAAACAAAACACCTCCAAAAATCCCTAGCTCCCCAGAAGCTGATCTCATAGGCTCTGATACAGAGGAAGCTATAGCCAAAGAACTCAGAAACCAAATGATCAAACTGCTTGAAGGGATAAAAGAAGAAACATGTGAGTCATGAGATGCTTAGTGACTTCAGTACGTCCAGTTAAATAGACAACAGAATATTCAAAGGTTTTAAAGAAGAAACAAACAACAAATGAAATGAATGAAGTACTATCCAAGGCACAGATGACCACTTTGGTTAGAAATTAGAAACTATGAAACAAACAAACAGAAATATGTGATATAAAAATTTAATGGAAGCCAGATGTAGTGGCATACTCCTGTAATCTCAGCACTTGGGAGACTGAGATAGAAGCATTGCCATAGTTTAAGCCCCATATGTGCTGCATAGTAAATTCAAGGTCAACCTGACCTGTAAAGTGAGACTCTGCCTTAAAAAACATTAAGTTATAGAGAAAGCAGACTTGACCAAAATAATGACAGTGTCAAACATAAAAGAAAAGTTAGACATAATGGAGCATAACCCAAAGGTACCCTAAAAATGGCAAGATATCATGTAAGCTGGATACACCTATCATCTTCTTGATCATACACACACATACACACACACACACACACACACACACACACACATACATTTCAGAATTATAGGAATAATATAAGATTAGAAGATGGCTCAAAGAATTTTTAAAAAGTGTTCATTGAAATCATAGGAGAAAATGTGCCAAATCTAGAAAAAAATATTCAATATGAAAGTGCAAGAGAGCTCTAGAACCCAAGTATGCATGAGCAGGACAGAATCTCTTTATGAGACATCAAAACAAAATTTCATAAATTCAAAAAAAATTATTACTAAATGACATTAGAGGAACCTGCAAAGGCAAGCCCATCCCAATAATTGAATTTATTAGCACAAACAATTAAGGCCAGGAGAGCTTCGAGTGATGTTTTCAAACCTTAAAAGAAAATAATTGTCAACCTAGACATTTACATCCTGAAAATTGCCTTCCAAGGATTTCCCATAAGAAAAAATATTCTAAAGAAATGAATATCTGGGGCCGGGGAGATAGCTCAGTGGTCTAAAGTGCCTGGTTAGGCAAGATTAGGTAAGCATAGGGACTGTGGTTCAATGCCAGGCACCACGTGCCATGCCAGCCCCACCCCTAGGGTGGGCTGAATAAGCCACAAAGAGAAAGATAGAAAGAGAGAGAGAAGGAGGGAAGGAAGGAAGGAAGGAAGGAAGGAAGGAAGGAAGGAAGGAAGGAAGGAAGGAAGGAAGGAAGGAAGGAAGGAAGACTACTAAACAAGTATTACAGAAAAACGATAAGCACCTGGCCATAATGGGTCTCCGTGCCAATAATCTCAACACCTCAAGTCAAAAGACAAACAGGCAGACTAGGTCAAAAGACAAAGTGTATCTATTGATTATAAGAAGCACTCCTCACCCAAACAGAAAAGATTAAAAGTGAGCTTCACGAGACAGAAGCCCCAAACTACTCAAACTCAGTATCTTATTTTCAGAATTAGAGAACTTCAGCCCAAAACTGACCAGAAGTGACAAAGATGGCCGCTGCATACTGCTAAAGGGAATTATCTAACAAGGACAGGCAACAATTGTAAATATCTAGGCACAGAATACTTGCACACCCAGCTGTTTAGAACAAACACTACAAGGCTTAAAAAGGGCAGATGAGCAGCAATGCCATCAGAGGGGCATCTCAATACCTGGTTCTCACAACTACTCAGGTCAACCAGATCAAAAAAATACCAAACATCACAGTTAATGAAATAATGAACAATAAAATAATTTAATAAGTATGTACAAAGTGTTTCATCTAAATATAGCAGAATATGCATTTTTCTCAGAAAAATATAAAAGTTTTTGCAAAATAGACTCTATCCTAGGTTATAAGGCATACTATTTATTTAGTTAACTTTTGCAGTACTAGGGATTGAGTTCAGGACCTGGCACTTGTCAAGCAGGCACTTATTCTACTGAGCTATCTCCCCATCCTTATAAGTCATAATTACACAATATAAAATAATTTAAAGAATATCCGGTATGCTATCAGATCATAGTAGTATCACAGTATAAAAATCCACAAAAACTATGAAAACATTTGAATATTAAATAATATCTATTAAATTATCATTTTATAAAGAATTTATTAAATTCCTTGATGGAAGAAATTAAAAAGTTCCTATAACCAAATGACAATGGAAGAAATTCATATAAAAACCAATGGAACACAATGAGTGCATCTCTAGGGCGGGAAGTTTATAGCCATGAATGTATGCAAAAAGAGAATGGCATGATCTCAGATTAGCAATTCAGTGATGCTTCTCAGTGTCCTTGGAAAACAAGAACAAACCAGATCTGAAACTAGTAAACAATAAAAGAAATTATGAAATCCATGTAGAAAGTGATGAAAGGAAGACTAAACAATGGAATACAAAGATCAGTGAATCAAAGAATTTAATCTTTGAAAGAACAGAAATTAGATCCTATGCTGGGTGTGGTGATATATACCTGTAATCCCAACACTCAGGAGGCAGATGCAGGAGGACCATTGCAAGTTCCACACCAGCCTGGGCTACAAAGTGAGCTCAAGTCCAGCCTGAGCTTCATAGTGAGACCCTGTCTCCAAAAAAGACCCAAAGAAAAAAAAGGAAGGATGAGAAAAATAAGTGAGAAGAATTAAAACACAATAATTTAATATACCAATTTTCCCATGCTGAAAGTATGTAGTATGTACCATTAACAGATGCTAATAAAAAGGAGCAATGAAATTCATGTAACTAGTGCAGTGGATACTAGGAAGGAAAGAGAGATTTTTAAAGTCTCTGACTTCATCTTCTACTAGAAGAGCAAAGAAGTAAATACATGCAATCTGTGTGGACAGATGATAGGCCATGCTTTCATAAAGGGAAAAATATACTCTAGTGGGAAATTTAAATGTACTTAATACCACTCTCTTAAAAGTCATATATCACCAAAACTAAGAGAACAGAGAAACAAATGGAAAAATCAATCACTTGCCTATTATCTGAATAGAGTTCAATTCTCTATGTGTTTTGGAAAATAGAAAGGTAATAAACTACTTTGTTAATGAGTTTTCTTCCTCTGCAAAGATCTCCATGCCTTAAAATTTTCCTACATACATACAAGAAATATAAAAGGTTTACTTTTGAGTTAAGCTGTCGGCACTGCTTCATTCAAGCCAATAATGCTATGTAGAGCAAAACACTGTAAAGTAACAAATAAACACAATTTTCTCTTTATAAGATATTGATTTTTAAATAACTAATCAAGGTTTGAGGTTACCCTGTAGAAAAAAAAAAAAAACAAGACAGTAGTGAAACCTAGGATTAATAAAGCTATATAAACAGTTTCTCTACTCTGAACCTGAGTTTTGAAGCAAATTAATGAGATGATTTAGGATCAGTGTTACAAATGTGAGAGATGTAATGGCAACAAATAAAGATTTTTTTTTTAATTTTCAAAAACATTTCAGATTTAAGTGGAAGTAAAGGGCCGGTCAAATTGCTTAGTGGGTTAAAGCACCTGCAAGCAGGCTCAGAGGCCAGGGTTCGATCTCCAGGGCCTGCCATGCTGGCCCCAACCCCAGTCTGCACTGAGACAGCAACTGAGACTGGGCGTGATGGTGCACGCCTGTATAGCTCTTGAGAAGCTATAAACAGGCAGATCACTACTGAGTCTGATCTAGTACTGAGACCCTGAACACCCTATAGATCCTTCCCAAAAGTAAAATAAGATGAAATATATTTAAGTAAAGCAAGTATGTATACAGAATTAGGAATGAACCTTATCAGTGCTTGATTTAAACATGTTCAACTTTTTATAAGGTATACCTCAAAGTTTCTGTGAAGCTGGCCACCTCAGATGTTGTACAATAAAGATAATTCAGTTGTAGTGACCTCAACCAAGGCCAATGCAAAGACTTTGAGAGCAAGTGAATCACTGAATGTATTCAGTATAAATTTCCAGGAAGTATCAGATTCGTAGGAGGTTGTTCTGTTGAGCGACTTAATGGAGTCTTAGAAGCACATCTACCAGCAAACAGGGCAGTGAAAAATTTGAAGTGAGCAGTCCTTTATAATAGAGCTGTGTAAAAATGCCAGGAACATCAGAGTACTTAGCCTCTAAAGCAAAGAATTTGCAAAAGACATCACTGTACTTACAATGTACAGAACAATCTAGAAACAATGTTTTATCCCTGGACTCACTCAAGACCACATATACAAAGGACATGCATGTCCTCATGTAGACGTTGTCAGGTAGCCCATAGCATCTTTGCAAATGGGCTGCGGAAGGAAGGTCTTGTGCAACCACAGAAAATGATGAAACAATCTGTAGAAGTTGCTGATTGCTCAGAATCATTACACGGTGTATCACGGCCTTATCTCTTTGTCATATATAGTTACAGTGGTAAAGTATCGCTGAGCAGAAGAAACTAGGTGAAATTGTTAGAAAGCCTGTTCCTCAAAACTCTTTTTATTACTGTAATAGTTACTATTTTTCTAACTATTTACTGAATTTAACTTATCAGGGGGACTATTTATTCAAAACAGCATTTTTCCAATATTACTCTGCACCAGAGAGATAATATGCATATATCATGAATTCATGATTTTTGTCAAATTTTTACTAGCTTTCTTAATACATTCAAATTTCTGTAATAAAATATTTCAGAGTTAGTGTACAAATAACAGAAATTATTATGCCTGGTTCTGAACACTGCAAAGATCAAGGTGTGTGCATGTTCGGACTCTAACGAGGACCAGCCTTCCCTTTTGTAGGTAATACCGTCTCGTTGTGTCATCATGTGGTGCAAATGTCAAGGCAGCTTTCTAGGGTCACTTTTATAAAGGGAGCAATCGGATTTGTCATCATGCCACCTTCCTGACCTCAGGATCTTCTGAAGGCTTCGTGTGCCAACAGCATCACATTGCTAAGTAGGTTTTCATCATACAATCTGAGGAGGACACAAACTTTCAGACCATTACAGTAGCTTCTGGAGTTATAATCTTTACAACAAATGCTGAAGATACATATTATTGACATCAGTATTTGAGTTTGTCAGTTGAGGCTCAGGGATGCCAAATAATTTAACAAAATTCTTAAATAAAAAGCTATTAGTGCTACTATTCACATCCAGGGTGTTTAAGCCTATTTGTTTGAATAGCATCAACTCAGAGATCCTCTTGTGCTTGTATTTGTGGAATATATACCCTAGATAATAATAGTTAGATGAAAAAAGTCCTCAGTCTTCACATATAAAAGTAGACTCATTATATTATGCTATATATATATATATATATATATATATATATATATATATATATATATATATATATATATTCTCAGGAAAGACTCAGAATAAAAGAGATTTTTATATAATATTTTAAGGAGTAACACAAGTGTCAGAATATTCTTTATAGTTTATGGAGTAACTCAGAGGACTGTGCAAAAATCCATATAAACTCTGCACATTTTCAGCTGATAATCAGTGAGAAATATGTAAGACCATTTCCATTTATGTCTTTATGACCAGTAAGTTGAGAGCTAAATTTAATCAAGTAAAGTGTATATTTCATCCCTGACTTCAATTATAATGACATCTGCCTCATCTAAATGGTCTACAAGCTATTTTCTTCTTCATTTTCACTTGGCCCATTTTTTAAAGCTGTTATAAAATCTTCAACTATCTTGGAAAAGGTTAAATTGGAACCCTGCTATTATGGTAGGATGAAGGAAAATTTAAAGTTACAACATTAACAATGTAATAGGGAGCAAATTGGCAGTGATTAGATTAAGATAATTTCCACTTACATAGGAATGCATAAATTATCTGGCAGTGTATTCTCTCCACTAACCCACTATATCAATTATTTTACATGCAAAATATGTTTTTACAACTAATATTAACATTTGGCCACAAAGTGTTCCAGAATCTTCTTTTACATTAATTAATACTTTAACTATCCTAACAGTGTATGTTATGGATGATATCAGCATTTTGCAAGTAATTCCAGTTTTAGCATTCTGGTAATAAATACAAATGATTGTTCTCTAACTAATGTTTAAAACTTGAGATTCATCATCATCAAATACTTTTTTTTAAAGTCAGCATTACAACTGTTGGTCATTTCCTGTTTATTCTGAAAAAGAACGTTAGGCATTTTCACTTTTGGAGAGTTCATTTTTAGGTCTTTCTTCCTAGCATGACTTCCATGCAAAGTAATTTTAAACATAAAAGGTAACTTTGAAGAATTTATTGATTTCCGCAGGAGCACAGCTCATGGGAGATACTTGGATTTTTAGTTTGCTCTATAATAGTATTTAACAAAGTGTTTCCAAAAAACTCTACAGTCTATACAATGAGGCAGGCTAGTCTATTTTTATTGTTTCAACACTAATTATAACCCTCCAGTTACTACTTTACTTAGCATGATCTCTTATTAACCATCATCCAAGATTTATCAACCAATTGTCCTGTCAAGCTTGGAGTCAAAGATGTGACTAAGATTTTATAAGTATTTCTTAAATCATGACTACTCCCAAGGACCCCAATGTGACCTCAGTTTTAACTCACTCCATATTTTTCCCCTTTGAAATATTTATCATCAGCCTATACCAATACAAATCTCATCTTCCCATCCATACTAAAATAGTATCAGTATTTATACTTTTTCTTAAAAAAATATGTAATGCTTGTTTTTGTTGACCAACCACCTTTTAAGCTCTAGAATAAGTATGTTGTCCTGTTCAACTAGCTTGACAAAAGTTTAAGGTAAGATGAAAACACAGTTAAATTTAAAACTTGAGATAGCTATGGACCACTTATCTAAATTTGGTTTAATAATGAAAAACAGCTATTTTTAGAAGTTCTCAGGAGGGACCACACTGAGATATTAGTACAATCTGATTATGTGTAAAAATTCAGTGCTGTGCAAAGGTGTTCTTTCAGGAATCCTTTCACATATCTGTATTTCATAAATTTACTTCAAAAAGATTTTTCAAAATTCCTCTTCTTTTGAGATAGGATTATTTATAAATCTTTCATTGAAAGTTTCATTGAGGGTCAGGGAGATAGCTCAGTAGAATAAGTGCTTGCCTGGTAAGCAGAAGGGCATGAGTTCAATCTCTAGTTCCACCAGAAAAAAATAAGAAAGTTGTCGTTAATAATATTAAAAATGAGGTGACTAACAAAACCAATATAAGTCTCTGGATAGGATCACTGGCGAATTTTATGTTTAAGTTGTTTTTAAACATTCATTTTGTCAATTTGATTATAGTCTAATTAAACCTAGCTCATTATTTTCCTGTTAGTTCTTTTATTACATAAACAGTACATGGGTTTGATTATTTGTCCATTAAAGAAAAATGATTGATCTTGAGCTACTCCCCCAAATCCATCCCTACATCCTGTGGAGCTCAGCCTTGAGAGCAGAAATTAATGCAAGAGCCTGTGCAGCACCCACTGAGGAGGAGCCCTAGAGGGAGGGACCCTGGAAGAGCTCAAGGAAGGGGAAGGCTGAGGGATCTAGCAGGCAGAGGCTAAGGCAGCCATACAGAGGGCACCACCCAGGCCTGCAAGAAATTGCCTGAAGAAATTTTCTTTCTCTCAGGACAATGACTCTCATAGTGTATTCTCTGTGCTTGCATCTTCCAAATAAATCTTAATTGCAAGTCATTGGTCTCTGTACCAAATGTATTGATCTAGAAAGACTGGAGTTGAGTAGGTGCGTGCATACATGTGTGCGTGCATCTGTGTGTGTATGTGTGTGTGTCTGTGTGTAAGATTTTATTTAGGTACACCAGAAACTTCAGAGGAAGGTAGAGAGTTTTTTGTGTATCACTTTTTCCCATATAAGCAGCTTCTCCCCTTATCAATTCTCCCATTTATTACAATTAATGAGCCCACATTTATGCATCATTTTCACTCAGAATAGACAAGAGTCCATGCCTGGCATTGCACGTGCTGTTTCTGCCCATGTTAAGATGTGCCCACCACTAGGATATCTCACAGAGCATTTGCACTATTCTACAGCCCTACTGGGCTCTACCTGTTTATTTATCCCTTCTGCCCACCCCCTAGTAACTATTAGTCTTCCCAAGAATCCTTTTCTTGTTTCCAGACTTTTGCCATCTGGGGTAAATGGATTCACATAGTCTTCAGATTGGCTTTTTATGTTAAGATGCATTTAAATTTCCCCCACATATTTGGATGTTGAATAAATTTGCATTGTCTGGATCCACTTACATACGAAAGGACTTCTCGGTTACATCAAAATTTGACCATCATGGGAGAAGCTTCTACCAACAACTGTGTGTGAAGACCAACTTTGAGCTCCTCTAGAAATACTCCACGGATTGTATGGTAAGAATAGGTTTAGTTTTCTGAAAAAATGCTGATTGTTCTTCAAATGTGGCTGTAACATTTCATATTTCATAGTCCCACTAACAGAGAGTTGGGGAGATAGCTCAAAAGAATAAGTGCCCGCCTGGCAAGTTCAAGGTCCTGAGTTCAATCCCTGGTACCACAAACAAACATTCCCACCAACAGCGAGCAGCAGTTCCTTGCCAGCATTTGGTGCTGGATTCTGGTCATTCTAACACATGCACAGTACTCATTGTCATTTTAGTTTCATTACCCTGAAGACACACTATACTGTACAGTACTATTTCATATTCTCATATGATATCTGTTTATAGTCTTTGGTAAGGTATCCAGGTTTTTGGTCCATGTTTAAATCAAGTTATTTTCTTGCTATTGAAAGATTTCTTTATATATTTTGGATAGCAATTTTTATCAGGTACTCTTTTCCAAATATTTTCTAATAGTCTGTGGTATAGTATTTTATTTTCTTAACAATGCCTTTCACAAAGAATGAAACCATTATTCTGAATGATGACTCATGGGATGCAAATTTTCAAACCCTTATGAACTTCTTACCTTTACATCCATGAGTAAAATATGGGCCAGGGGAATTTTTCTCTGATTTTTTAGATCATTTTTTTTTAACTTTTGATTTTTGATAGTTTGAAAATGACATACTTATTAGTTTTTTTTTTTTTTTTTGATTTATTCTTCTTGGTGGCCTCTGAGCTCCCTGTGTCTATATGCCAGGGGTTTCTCACCCCAATTTGAGAGAATTCTTTATCATTATTATTTCAAATATTTCATCTGTTTCATACTCTCTTTCTTCTCCAGTTTGAATTCCCATTATACATGTGCTAGGCTTTAGTAGTTTCCGTGTCACTCTTTGAAATTACGTTCTGTCTTTGTATTCCTCCTCTATCTTCTTTGCTTTGCAGTTTTCAGTTTCTACTGAAGCACTCTATGAAGTTCTTTCTTCAGCTGTGTCCAGTTTACTTTTTACTTATTGTTTTATTCTATAAGTATGCATATGCAGTATATATTGCTGACATTCACCTTACAGAGTAGATACCCATACGTAAGGCATTTGAACTCATTTTATCAAAAAACTTCTTTAATCCCTTTCCCTTTCCCTTTGGTTCACTTCAGGTAGTTGTTATACATACACAAAGAACTCCTATCCTTTCCTCATCTTCCTCCCCTCTGCCCCACCTTTCTTCTTTTACGCCTCTTCCCATTTGAAAAATGTCAATCTTCCCATTTCCTCCTTTTTCATTTTGTTGTATACTTCTCTTATACTTCAAATATTTCATATTAGAAAAACCATACAGCATTTAACCTATGTGCCTTATTTATTTCACTTAAAATTGTATTTTCAAGTTGCATCTGCTTTCCTACAGATGATTCAAATTTATTCCTCAGTATAGTTAAGAAATGCTCTTTTATGTGTAGATACCACATTTTCTTTATCCATTCATCCATGGATGGATGCATAGATTGCTGCTATTATTTAATATTTCTTTTTCTTTTCTTTGTTTGGTTTTTTGTATTTTAGGATAGGGTGTACAGGGAGCACAGGGTCTCATTGCATAGATCGGACTCGTAGTGATCCTCCTGTTTATAGCCTCCCAAATGCTGGGATTACAGGCGCAAGCCACCATGCCCAGTATCAACCACCCTCTTAGCTCGCCCTGGGGCAGGGCTGGCATGGCAGGCCCCGAGATCCAGGCCCTGCATCTGCATAAGTAGGTGCTTTAATCCACTCAGCTATTTGGCCTGCCTTATTTAACTATTTCAAATTAGGCTGCTATATGTAATAGTATGCACCTATCATGATAGTAGGATGGCTTTAACACTTTGGGAAAGGTGCCTAAAATGTTGAAATAGAATCTCTATTTTTAATGTTTTGAAGAGCCTCCATGTTGACTTCTACAATGACTGTGCTACCTTACAGACCCACCAGCAACGCTAGAGAGTTCTTTGTTCACTTCACTCTCACCAGCACTTGCTATTATTTCATTTTTAGGTTCTCTCTGTTAGAATCTGGAATCACAGTGCTATATTAATTTGCTTTGTCCAGTGGCCAGTGATGCTGAATGTTTCTTTGTATGTGTATTGGCCACTTGTGTTTCCTTCTGACAAGAGTTTATTCATTTCTTAATTAGGTCTTTTCTTGGGGGGAAGTGTCCAATTTTTTTTTCTTTCTATAAACCTTTGTCTAAAGTATCCAGTTTAGTAGTAAACCTGGCAAAAAAAAAATATTTTTGTTAACAATTTTTGTGATCATACTCATAAGTTTCTTTCTTTCTGTATTTGGTACGAAGTCTCACAATGCAGCTCAGACTCATAGTGGTCCTCCTGTTTTCAGCCTCCCCAGCCCTGGGATTATAGGCGTGCACCACCATGCTAAGATGTAGTGGCCAGCTCAGTGTACCTGGGGACAAAGCTGACATGGCATGTGGTGTGGGGGATCTAACCCTAAGCAGGCGCTTAGTCCCTTGAGCTATCTCTCTGGCCCTGTCCCCTCTTTTTCAGTGTTGTGCACCCTTTCATTAGATGCCCTAGCACTTTAATCATAATTGTTTAAATTCCTGGTCGAATAAACCCAACATCCCTTCCATTTTAGGTGGTTCTAATGTTTGCTTTCATCAGTTTCTGGCTTTGGCCTCAGTATTTCCTGAAATATGTCCTTAATTTCTGAGCATGATGTATTGTGTGAAAGAGCATGCTATAAATAGGCTTTTTAGAAATGCAGCAATATTTCATATGTGCAGGGAAGCATTCTGTAGGCCTATAGGTCTCCATATTTTATTGCCTGTGTTACGAAAACTTCGAATGTGCTTCTGATGTCCCAGCCCCTGCTGTCTGTAGGACAGGGAAGCCAGAGAAAGCTGAAGCAAGGCATATCCCTCCTCTAACATAGAAGACCACGGTCACCTAGACTTGGGTGTTTTCCAGCCCCAACGTCAGATGGGCTTTGAAAATAGTCCAGCAGAGGATGCTGTGCTGGAGCCCTCCCTCCAGGAAGGCTGATCTTGTTAAGAAAAGCACTGCTGCATTGCACTTCTGGGTGATTCTTTTGCTCTGCTCCTGTAAGCATAAGGGAATTTTTCTCCATATTTACTGAGCACATGATCAGCTCCTAAGTAGAACAAACAAGTCCTGACTGGGCCTCCATGGAGGTTTTAGATTTCATGGTTCCCCTCCCTGAGCCTCCACAAACTCATTAATGGCTGCTTCGGTTTTCCTACCTCAGCACAGGCTTCACTAATGGGTTTCCACTCCCACAGCTTGTGAGCCTCTGTGTCTGCCTGGTCCAGCTCTCCAGGGTTGGGGCAGTGATTTTCTCTGTTACTTCATTTCTTCTATAGATCTCAGGAAGATTGATGTTTATTGAGCAGATGGAGTGGTGATTCCACATCCCTTATATGTGGAAGCTGCCTCATTAATTTTCCTACTTTAGTACTCAAATTAGTGTCCACAAGAATGCATTTGAACTAAAATTTTGATTTATTACCATTGAGGTGTCATTTGGTAAAATTGATTCAGAAATTTGATTGTTATTATCTACTGAAATTGACCATATATTTACTCCATAAACTACAACTCCCTCTCCTAGATACATACTCAACAAAAATAGGTGCACTATGTACATGTTTCAGCAAAAAAAAAAAAAAATGCATATTATGATGTTCTTTACAACAACACTGTGACATGACTAAGTACTTGTTCATAGCATATGGTCTTAGTTTCTCTTCTCTCATTGCTGGGACAAATACTTGACACCCAAAATGAAGGAATTAAAGGTTTATTTAGCTCACAGTTACTGGAGGTTTCAGTCCATACTTGCTGGCTCCAAGGCACAGTGGTACATGGCAGAGAACAGCCTTAGATGGCAGTGAGAAAGAGCAGAGAAACCAAGGAAGGGAAAGCGGCAACAGTGGCAACAGAGAGCAAGTCTGTCTCTCGGTCTCTCTTATGTTACACTCAGGCTATCCACTAACACTAGGTATAGCACTTGCACCCATAATCGCAGCAGTACTGAGACCCATAATCCAGCCTTGGATCCTGAACAGAACTGTGCCTAAATGACTGCATGAGGCTTTGAGGGTACAAATGCACACAATCCATGACATTCTGCCCCTCGGCCCCCAAAGACTCATTCATATCCCTTTTATGCAAAACACATTTTAGCCCATCTCTAAGAGTTGCCAAAGTCCCAACAGTTTCGGCATTGCTGAAAAGTTCAAGTCCCAAGTCTCCTCCAAGATCTAACATGAACTGGTAGCTGTGAGCCCCTGTACAAAAGAAAAGTTCAACATTTCTAACATCCAAGATACACATTACCATTCCAAAAGGTGTGAACAACATTGGGAGCAATATAAGACCAAAATCCAGCAGGGCAAACATTAAGTGCTATTTTTCCATGTGGATCACCTGAAGCAATCTGTGGCAAATTGTGAGCTCCATGTAGTTTTGCCCCTATGCCACTTTTAGGGGTACCTTCCATGGCTTCTCTCTCAGCTGGCTTTGTTCTCTTTCTGCACTTTCCCTTAGATGATCAATGTTCCTGGTTTTTCCAGACTTCTTGAGTTTCCACTGCATAGACTTCTCACTCATAGCTTTACACACTGGCCTTCCTGGAGGCACACTGCATGGCCTCCCAGATCTTCTGAAATCAAGATGGAAGCCTACTTCATCTCAGAATTCCTGCATTCTGCATGGAAAACCAATGCCACATGGATGTTGCCAAGGGCTGCTGCCAGCTGAAGCAGTGACTAGACTTCCTTCTCTGTTGGCTGTAAGGGTTGAGTGCCTAGATCTCTGAGCACCCTGACCCTGATTCCAAGGAATAAATTCTCTATGCCAATGCCATTCTGAAACCTGGTGAGGCTACTGCCACTGTTTTGGAACATGGGACTCTGCGGCTTTCACCTTAAAGCAAAGTCCCTCACCCTTGCAATTCTGAGGCCATAAAGGGTGGAGACCTGCTGCCTCCTATGATGCCCTTAGGCCATCCTTTTGATTCTCTTGTTCCTTCTTGGCGATGGAGATCATCTCAGCTCTATCTTTGCATTCCACTGCTTTATTAGAGCTTTGCTTCTGGTCAAACTGACAACATTTTGAATCATCCTGGTGGGCTCTTTGCTCATTTTTATGATATATTCAGTACAGAGTCTCACAACACAGATCAGACTCCTAGTAATTCTGTTTTCAGCCTCCAAAGTGCTGAAATTACAGGTACACACCACCATGTCCAGTCTCAATTCCCATCTTAGCACACCTTGGGATCAGAACTAGCACAGCATGCTGGGGATTGAATGCCGGTCCCAGTGTCTGCCTAAACAGGTGCTTTGATCCACTGAGTTGTCTGACCAGCCCTTTTTGCTCTTGATTTGCAACATTAATCTGGCTAAAAGCCACCAACAACAGCCATACTACTGCCTCAATATTTGACCGCTTTGACATATCTTTTGCCAGATAAATCAGTCTGCTATCCTTATACTCAGTCTCAGGCACAATCTCTGGACATGAACAAAATACAGACAAAATTTTTGCCAAACCAAAACCCAAATCATTCAGAGTCCAACAACCAATGTAGTCCTTCTTCTCAAAAGGAACTTCCCTAGCCTGTTCTTTACAGACAGGCTTTCTATCAGCTTCCTGCTCTTCTGACCAGAATCTTCGAAACAGAACAGCCAAATCTGTCCCAGCACTTCTTCTGTAGGTGACATCTCCAGACTTTTCTTATCTCTTTCCGTAAGCCATTTCCAAAAGCTCATAATCCACATGGTCACGTGTAGCCACAGCAACTTCCCCACTACTCTGGTACCAAATTCTATCTTGGTTACTCTTCTTTCTGTTGCCATTGTTGCTGTTACTCCTCCATTTTGCTCTTGCTGTTTTGCTGCCTTCTGCAACCATGAACTACTGGGTTTTTTGCCATGTTCTACTCTGCCTTGGAGCCAGTTGAGTATGAACTAAAGCCTCAACTAACTGTGAGCTAAACACAACCTTAATTCCTTCATTTTGAGTGTTGCATATGTGTCTCGGCAATGAGAAAAAAGATATATCACAGATAATTAAAATAAAAGAAGCTAGACCCAAAAGAGCACACAGTGTATGTTTCCATTTAATAAGTTTCCACTTAATAAAAATGAACAACAACAAGAAAAACATGTTCTCTATTGTTTGAACTCAGAACAGAAGTTAAACTTTCAGAAGAGTGGGACAATAGTAGTTGGATGGGACTAGATCAGTGGCTGTGGGGTATTTCCTACTGTCTTTCTTAACCTAAATAATAAATATGTAAGGAAGTTTAAGTCGACCTCAAAACCTCAACTTGAATTTATTCTCTCCCTCCTCCATCATCCAATCTCAATTTTCACCCTCAGGTATTCCCTTAGTAGGTTTTGGTGACACACAAGAGGAGCTACTTCATCTGCACCTGCAATAGACCTCTCAAATGTTTTATGAAACCAGAAGCTTCTAGTTGGTCTAATCTACAGATCCCAGTGTCATGGTTCATTCCTCTACCTCCTTTACTGTAAAGTGAGCTCACTGGTCAGTTACTATGATATATGAGAATCTATGCCTATGGTTTAGATGTTATTTAATTGCCCTAAGAAACTACAAGCTCTTGGCAAGTGGTAGTGATTGCAGGTCAGTAAATTAAAGAGAATAACATAGCCAGGAAGATGTTTATCTTTGAACAAGAGCTAAAGACCCTCTCAGTACAAAAGAAATCTAATGCAATTTTACTAGTTCCCAAAGAACTATAGAATATCTCAAAGAATAGACATTATCACCCTTAGATTTGATATCTAAACAAATGATATTGTCTAAGTCACCATAGCAAGATTATTGAGACTGAGACTTGTCCCTTCACTGGTGTGACTATTGTACCAGTTCTGAGATGGCTACTGATATAATCAAATTTACTCCCCTTTTTGTGATAGATGCTCCCTAGAAACAGAGTTGAGGCTTACTACCATACTCTCACTTATATAATCTTTACCATGACCTCCTTGTCTCTAAACTTTCATCAGTTTTTTCCAAGTACCTAGTAAGTACACTAGAGTATACGACATTCTTTAGAAATTTTTGTACATTCCTTACTTGGATAACTTTGCTTTCCACAGAAGTAGATAAACAAATGGATTGGTTACAGTTTTGCCCATTGAGAAGATTTCCACTCTCTATTATCTCTCAAAGCAATTTGTAAATTTACATGTATGCCAATCACTACCCATTTCTGCTCAAATCAATTCAATATATTGACTAGTCCTTAAAATACATTCAGAGTTTGTGTCCTCTTTCATTTTGATCTTAAAATTAATTCTGCATGATCATAAATTCTCTTCATAATGAGAATTTATTACATTATGATGAGAGATGTGAGAGCTCTCACACTCCAGCCCTTTCATCCTACACGATTCTAAGTATATGATTTACATGTTACAGTAAACTGGACGTGTCCAAGTTTATGATTTTCCAAGTCAAAAGGCAGCCAGTCCATAATAGGAAATTCAACATGCTTCATCACTGTGTGCTCCAAGATCAGTAACATGACAAGAGCTCTTTCACAAAAGCTGTCAAACCTTGCTGGATATAGTGAACCTGTCTTCAGAAGCTACCTTGAGTTCACCTTGTGGGCTGTATCCCCGAGAACTCCAGGAGGGGGTGTCTGCTGCACCATATGGACAAAAGAGAAAAACCGTGTCCATCACAGCCTTGCCCTGAGGCAGCACCTTTTCCTGCTTCAAACACTAATCAAGTGTGGGTCTTACCAAAGCCCACAAGGTATCTGCCACCTCTTAACTGTCTTGTCAATCTCCATGATATCTGTAGCTTAGCACGGAATGCAAGACAGTTACATAACACTGGATAAAACCTTCAGATAAATATTATTTTGTCTATATAAATATGATCTATTTCCAAATACCTTTCAATGATTAGTATGAAAACAAATGCATTTTTAAAATCCATGGCTGAATATCAAGTACTTAAACTCTGAATAATCCTCTAATATAATAATATCATGCTTAAAAAAACTACTGCACTCGGGGCCACTACGTGTTTATGCTTTTGGTAGTTTACAGACACCCTCAAGTGTTCATCTGGTTTATGCAGTAGCTAGAGTGCTGAGTTAAATGAAAATGACCTGCCAGGTGTGTTGGCATAGGCCTGTGACCCCAGCACTCAGGACACTGTGACTAGAGAATAGGCATACATTCAAAGTCAGCCTGGGCTGCATAGTGAGCTCAAGGTCAGCCTCAACTACATAAGAAGATTCTGTCTTACAAATAAAAAAAAGAAAATATTCTTAGGAAAAAGTAGCACTAATATTCAACATCATCAATGTGACTCAATATTAGAATTTTGTTTGTATTTACTGATTTGTTTTTATTTTCTGCATTTGTGTTTGAATGTGTGTTATTCTATTTAATTTTTATTGTGACTTTTCTTGTCATGGTTAAGTTGAAGAAGAATATTTTCAGAAAGTTGCACTTTGCCTTCCATATTTGGCCCCACACACAGCCCAAGAACCTATCAAGACCTGATGGGCTCAGATAGCAAGATGGATTTTTCAGAATTCTATTCCTTACCTAGTGCCTCCAACCACACCCACCACCCCCACCCCAGTACATACACATTGCAGCACAATTTGTGATAGCAAAATCTTGGAAACAACCAAGATGCCCATCACATGAAGAATGGTTGCAAAAGATGTGGCATTTCTGGTTTTTTTTTTTTATTTTATTGAAGAACAAATAGCAATGAGACAGTTTCAAATCAAGTTAGCAGGACAGATTTAATAATTAATACATTGCATATTATTTCATAGTGATTTTTTGTCACACAAGGCACATTCTTGATATTCTACTTCGAAACACCTTTAGAGCAGATGTCTCTAATCAGTGAATTAAGAGAATGTAGCTGTATATTTATCTTATTTTTAAAACTGAATTATAGTACAGTTTCAAAATTAATACTTTCTGCTTTGTTATCTCCCTAGAGGTTGTCCATAGTATAAGAAGCTAGAAGAATATCCTGCCCAAATGCTATTAGTGCAAATCTTGCTTCTCATAGAATTCTACCAAAGTACTGCTTATGTATCCTAACTGAGGATTCTCCACACTGACCTCCACAATGGTTGTACCAGTCTACATTCCCACCAGCAGTGGAGAAGTGTTCCCTTTACTCCACAATGTCTCCAACACTTGTTGTTGGTTGATTTCCTTATGGTAGCCATTCTTTCTGGAGTGAGATGGTATCTCAGTGTTGTTTTTATTTGCATTTCATGAAAGGCTAGTGATTGAAGGGAGTAACGCAGAGGTCTGGCTCACCCAGGTAGCTGACACTCGGATGTAGACACACTTGGCTCCCTGAGGTGGCGCACCAAAGGGCTGAGACTCCTCTGCCTGATCTCCCGGAAGTCCCCTGGCCATTAATCTGTGTCACAGTACGCCTACACTCCTATCACAACTCTCCACATAACTTTCTTCACCCTTCAGATCCACCCCCTCACCTCCCTATATGTACACCTGCACTTCCGCAATAAATTAGATCTGTGCCATCAGCCGGTCTCCACGATCATCAGTCGCATCATCTCGTACCTGCTGTGAGGCCCTCCGCCTCAAGTGATGTGGAGCATTTTTTCATATATTTATTCGTTTCTTTAATTTTGTCCTCTGAGAAGTGTGTATTCACCTTAGATGCCCATTTCTGGATTGGGTCTTTAAATTTGAGGCCCCTGTTAAATCTTAGTTCTTTATATATTCTAGAGAGCACACCTTTGTCTGAGTGCTTTTTAGTTAGGATTTTTTTTTTAATTTGTGGGCTGTCTTTTCATTTTGTTGACAGTTTCTTTTGACGTTCAGAAACTTCTCAAGAAGAGTTGATCCCAGCTGTTGATTCTTTCAAGTGTTTTCTGACTGAATACATGTCTGTTCATGAATTCTTTGCCTACCTCTATGTCTTCAAGGGTTCTTCCTCCTTTCTCTTCCAGGAGATTGAGTGTTTCCATTTTAATGATCAGCTCTTCAATCCATTTTGACTATAGCTTAATGCATAGTGATAGAGCTGGGACAAGATTTAGTTTTCGACGTGTAGAAAGCCATGTTTTCCAGCAATGTTTGTTAAAGAGTCTATCTTTCTTCCAGTAAGCATGTTTGTCCCCTTTCTCAAAGATCAGGTGGCTGAGTGTGTTCACAGAGGCCTCTGCATATTCTAATCTATTCCATTCATCCTCAGGTCTATTTCCTTGCTGTTATACGATGTTGCTTTTATCACAGGCCTTTGTAGTATAATTTCAAGTCAGGAATTATGATGCCTCCTGCCTTGTCTTTGTTGGCCAGGATTTCCTTTGCTATCCTAGTTCTTTTGTGGTTCCAAATAAATTTTAGGAATAATTTATCTAGGTCTGGGAGGTGTGTTTGTGGCAGTTTGATAGGGATTGCATTAAATCTGCACTACAATTTTGGGAGTATGGCCATTTTCATGATGTTGGTTCTTCCTATCCAGGAGCAGGAAATATCTTCCCATTTTCTGAAATACTCTATGATCTCTTTTCTTAGGGTGTTGTAAGTTTCTGTGAAAAGATCTGTGAGGGCCAGGAGATGGTTCAGTGCAATAAGTGCTTCCCTGGCAAGTGCAAGGGCTTGAGTTCAATCCCCGGTTCCGTCGGAGGGAGAGTGGTGGTGGTGGAAGATCTGTGACTTCCTTGGTTAATTGAATTCCAAGGCACTTCATTTTCCTCGGTGCTATTGTAAAAGATATAGTTTCTATAGTTTCCCTCTCAGTGTGTTTATCTGTGTATAGGAATGCTATTGACTTTTGAGTATTGACTTTATATCACGCTATGCTACTGAATTTCTATATCAATTCTAGGAGCTTTTTGGTGGAATTTTTTCGGTCTTCCCAGTAAAGTATCATGTCATTTGCAAATAGTGATATTTTAAGTTCTTCTTTACCTATTCTTATTCCTTTTAGTTCTCCCTCTTTTCTTATGGCTGTTGGTAATGATTCCAAAACGATATTGAATAGCAGGGGTGATAGAGGGCATTCTTGTCTTCTATCTGATTTAAGAGTAAAAGATTTAAGTTTTTCTTCATTTGGAATTGTATTGGCCATTGGGTTGTCATAGATGGCTTTTATCAAATTGAGGTAGAGGCCATTTATTCCAATTTTTCTGTAGGGTTTTTAACATGAATGAATATTGAACTTTGTCAAAAGTTTTTTCTACATCAATTGAGATGATCATGTGGTTTTTAGATTTCAGTCTGTTAATATAGTGCATTGTATTTATAGATTTACAAATATTGAACCATCCTTGAATCCCTGGAATGAATCCTACTTGGTCATGGTCTATGATTTTCTTGATGATTTGTTGTGTTCCGTATGCTAGGATTTTTTTGAGGATTTTTGCATCTATGTTTATGAAAGAGATTAGCCTGTTGTTTTATTTTTTTTTTTTTTTTTTTTTTTGTCTTTTTGAGACAGGGTCTCACTATGCAGTTCAGGCTGGCCTTGAGCTCACTTTGTAGCTCAGGCTGGTCTCGAACTCAGAACAATCCACCTGCCTCAGCCTCCCGAGTGCTGGGATTACAGGCATGCGCCACCACGCCCGGCCTGTTGTTTTATTTTTTTGGTGTGTCTTTCCCTGGTTTTGGAATCAGCATAATACTTGCCTCCAGAAATGGTTTTGGGAGGACTGCTTCCTTTTCAATTTCATAAGATATGGTATTTCTATACAACAGTGTATTACCCAGCTGTAAAGAATGATAAACTTGAAGCATTTATACATGAACAGTTGTCACTTGAACATATACTCATATGAGAAATAAACCAAACAAATATGTGCAAATATTATAGTTTCCCTAGTATAAGAAATCAAAAGAAGAAATTCAAATAGAAAGGTATAATAAATTAAAAAAAATTTAGTGAGACAGTTAGGGTGAACTAAACTGCATATGTTGCAGGGTAATAATCAGCTTCTCTTCTGGATGGTTAACAATCTAAGTTTGAAGATAAAACCTGGAGAAATGGAAGGGCTGCAAGGTCAGCCAACGTTTTGGCCCTAGCCGTTCAAGGTCAGTGAAGACTCAGGATATAAGCAAACCTGTACTGCAACATCATGGAACTCATTTTGCCCCACATTTTCTGACAAAGAGATTATTGATCCACAGAGGGATGTGATAGATGTATAGTGTGCCGTAAGAGTCACATGGAGAAAAAACTTTCTCAGAGGATTTCTTAAAGAACAAACTGTCAAGTAATGGCCGTGCCTCATCCACATGTTTGACACTGACAAAGGATCTACAAAGTGTGATACAGGGTTATAGGATAAACCCTGAGGGGATTTGACTGACCTCATCAGACACAAAATTTTACATTTTTTTTTATATTGTAAGTCTTGCTTTAGCTCAGTCTTTTCCATCCAGCAGAAAAGTATAAATATGAGGTATATAAAATAAGGCCATAATAATAAGTGGAGATGTAAACGGCTCTTGTCAGCAACTTCTTCGGATAACCCACTAATATTGTGAACTGCTGGACTGTGTTGGATTATTTCACTAAATTCAAGCACCTATAATAATTGAATGACAATAGAATACCCATCTTTAACAGGACTAAAGACAAAAAGGGGGATACAAAGGAAGAACCATTCTATGTTTGTATAAACAGTACAGTTAGGATAAATATGCAATACTTTTGTGTAATTCTATGAGAAGAAAGATTTACACTAATAGTGTTTGGACAGGATATCCTATCTGCTTCTTGTGCTATGGATAACCACTAGGAAAATAACAATGTAAAAAGTATTCATTTTTGAAACTGTACTATAATTCGGCTTTGAAAAAAAGAAAAGTGTACAGCTACATTCTCTTAATTCATTGATTAGAGGCATCTTCTCTAATAATGTTTGTAAATAGAATATCATGTATGCACCTTGTACAACAAAAAAAACACTACAAAAACAAAATGCAATGTATTAATTATTGAATCTGTTCTACTAATTTGATTTGAAACTGTCTCATTACTATTTGTTCTTTCAATAAAATAAAAAAAATGTGAAGAAAAAAACAGAAAAGCAATCCATGAAGTTTTGGCTTTCAAGATTTCAGTGTTCACTCCAGGCTGGGATTTAATAGTCTTCAATATATATGCTTGAACTTATTTCTGAGCAATATGGCCAAGTAAGTAAGTAGCTATGAGTCTCTCTGGAGAAGGCTTGGGAGACACAAGATGGTATACATCTGTTTCCATGTTGTAGCCTCATTTTCACCAATGTTGGATCCAGTTTGGGAAATGGCTCAAATTGAGAACCTGAAGAAGAGAGGTTATTTTTTTGAGGGGGATGGGGATGCAGACTACTCTTAGCCCCATACTCCTCCTTTTTTTCCTTCTTCTGGTTATAGATGATAAATAGCATCTTTAAGCCTTATTTTGCTTGTAGGAATGCCAGAATCTAATCATTATCTCTAAAAATTACCTCCTCTTTGTTTCCTCTCAACCTTGCTATTTATTACTATAACCACTGATCTCTGTTCCTGGAGCACCACCTCTGGCTTTGATTCCCCTTAAGGTCCTGTCTTTCCCTTGGAAAAACAACACATACAACACCAATACAACATAATATGCATTTCCCATTATGTTTGTAATTAATTTCACAAACTTTATCTGAGGACCTAGCTGTTGTGCAATGTGCCTTGCTCATAGCCTCATACTGACAGTGATTTTGGCCACTGAGACAAAAAAAATCACTGTATTATCTTCTAAGTGGCACCTTAGAAGAAGTCACACAATCATGAACTTATGGTTTCCTTTTCCTTTGGATCTCAGATGGCCCCATCAGGTGCAGTGACCTACCAATTTGAATATATGAGGGAGGTGATATTTTTGCAGTATTGAAGCAGAGGCAGTTCAGGTTTCTATAAGATCTCAAAGAGGCCAGGAGATGGCTCAGTGGAATAAGTGCTTGCCACTGGCAAGCACAAGGGCCTGAGTTCAATCTCCAATTCTTCAAACAAACAAACAAAAATAGATCTCAAAGAATGGGCATTCCACCCATCCTAAAGCACCTACGTCTATCCTACAGAGAGAAGTAAACTTTTATCTTTCATATGCACTTTATTAGATGGATATTTTTAGAGAAGCTAAATATTCTAACCGATATTCATCCTTGTCACTCTGTTGTGAATCTATTTTTAAGTGGGATCGGAGGATGGTAACTATAGGTGCAGAGAAAGCAGGAATTTTGGAAGCCTCTGGAATCCAAGCAACATGCAGTTAGTGGGATCACTGCAGTTAGTTAGGCAGCCTCCCTGCTGCCTCAGAAAATATCAAAAGGTGATGGTGACAGCTTGAGAGCACAGGACACCCTCAGAGTGACTCTGTCTATGTAGGATGTTGGCTTCTCAGTTTCTGAATCTCTTCCCTTCAAGTTTTCCTTTCCTCTCTCCTCAAGTAGACGTTCTCAAGTGACAGCTTAGATACTGACATGGCCATTAACTGCTCCAACTTTGAAACCTGTACTTAGCTTTTTATCCAGCACCTTGCCTGCATCTCCAAAACTGTTTGAGCTTCATACAGCTACTGTGGATTTTGACCTCATTATTCTTTCAGGTTCTCTATGGCCTCTGAACATGTGAATATTCCTGCTTCAGCTGAATAATGGCTGTGGATTGTTAACCATTCAGTCATTACTCTATTCAAAATTGGGGAAGGCTAATATATTAGGAATTCTTGGTTTTAAGGAGGAAGAAGTAAATAAACACAAATGCCTGATCCTATGGTAGAAATACACAAGGAAACACTTAAAAAAAACTTCATAGCATATATTTGTTATCATGTCATAATATATTGATGGTGTTAAACTAAGAGGTACCAAATAAATAAACAATAAAAATTACCTAGTGACACCGTTATCTATAGCACATGAATCAAATCAAGTATCTAATATTAAGCTTAGAGCCATTAAGAATTAATAACTGAAACTCCTCCAATTTAAGTTTTGGAATTCCTGAAGTTTATCTGAATAATTACTACACGATTGCATAGACTATTATCATATTTATTGTGCACACTGCATCCATGATGAGACTAAATTTAAATTTCAGTGAAATTCATGTTATGTGCTTATCGCACATCTCAACTGTTAGATATGTGACTATTGTTGTCATATAACAATACTATGATAACTAAAAATATTTATTAAGACTATTACTTTTATGTATGAACAAAAGGAAACACTAAGAACTTTCATTAAATAAATAGTGCAATATATTTATGATGATTACATTAGAGGATTTCATGAGTTATAACACTTAGGAATCATTATATCTAATTTAACTCACATGTATTAAGATTATATATAATAGAATGAAGAACAATCATCACTTAATCTTAAAGTATTAACTATTACATCTCTTTTTTTGCTATACATTTTTCAAGAACAAGTTCTAATTGGATAGCTGTATCATTTGGAAAGAGAAACTAGAATAGAATCTGATATTTGACTAAAATAAAATTGATCAGTTTGCCTGCTCAGAATTTCATGAAGGACTCCAAAATAACATATAGAGCAACATGCCCAACACATTTTTAGTTCTAGTTCATGAAGAATATAAGAGTAAGAGAAAAATAAGGTAGCAAGTACTACAGCACACGCAGCCCAGACCCAGAGCAGCTCGGCCGGAGAATGAGAGCTCCAGACCTGCCACACCAGAGAGACAGTTCCCAATGGTCTCAGGTCCCACCCCTCAGCCCCAGACACAGAGCAGCTCGGCTGGCAATCAACAGAGGGGAACCACAGGAGCTGCATCAAAAAGGAGCTGAACACAACAACTAGATCCAAGACAGGCACAACTGGATAATCTCAAACTTAATAGACTGGCACCAGAATGTTATTACACACTAAGGTTATAGCTGCACCAAAACTCTACACAAAAGGTCAGAGGTCAGTACTATAAAAAATGACAAAGAAAAGGAGAAAAATGTAATCTTAGGCCTCGAGTCCACCAATAAGTGCAGAGGACACTAGTTCAACTGAAATGAATGAATTAACTGATATGGAAGCAAAGGACAGCAGCAGGTATAGAGGAACTCAAACGAGAATTAATTCCTCAAATAAAAAAAAAGAAATATCTGAATCATAACATCTGGGATAAAGAATCAAATGCAGAAACATTTGGGGAAAAACCAATGCTCACCAAGAACAAGTGCAGAGAACACTACCCCAACTGAAACGCATGAATTAACAGCATCTGAAGCAAAGAAACAACAACAAAAAGGTCACAAAGAACTCAAAGCAGAAATAATTTCTGAAATCATAGCATTTTAAATACAGAAAAAAGTCCAGAAATGTACAGAGGAAACCCAACTTGGAAGAAACTCTGCAGAAAAAGAATTATTAATTGCCTCTAAACAAGACATGGATAAAAAAAAAACTGAGGAGATCAGAAATATTATAGATTTCTTGAATGAGCAATATAGAACAGAAATAGAATGCATGAAACACAGTCAAAGAGATACAGAAGAACTAAAAATATAAATCACGAGTCTACAAAACTGTTTGAGTGAAAGCAAAGACAGAGGTTCAAATCTTGAAGACACCGGTGCACCTACTGAAAAGGTGAGAAAGGATCTCTTAAAAACAACAAGAATGCAGGAGAAAATAATCTATCACCTGCAATATGACACCAGGATGAACAATGTGAGATTAATTGGTATCAGTGAAAATGAAGGAGTCAATACAAATGACACAAAAAGAATTTGGGGAGAAATAATTGTACAAAAGTTCCCAAATATGAGGAAACAATGCAACATTCAGGTAACCAAAGCATACAGAACACCAAATAACCTCAACCCAAGTAAAAACACACCGAGACACGTAATAGCCAAGATCCCAGAAATCCAACACAAAAATAATATACTGAAAGCTGCTCGAGAGGAGATCACATTCAAAGGAAAACCAATCAGAATTACGGCTGATTTCTCTACACAAACAATGAAGGCAAGGAGAGCATGGAGAAGAGTTCTTCAAGTCCAGCATGAAAACAAATTCCAGCCCAGAGTATTATACCCTGCAAACCGTCTTTCAAGTTTGAGGGAGAAGTGAAATATTTCCATGACAAAGAACAACTAAAGAACTTCAAGATGACAAAGCCATCTCTGCACAGGCTACTGAAAGAGGTTCTAGAGAGAGACCAAAATGACCAGAACTACATGAATGAGAACAGAAGGAATGCACTAAACAGGACAGACAATTGAACACAGCAGGTAAATATCATGACAAACATAAGTCAACACATTTCAATAATAACCATCAATGTAAATGGATTCCATTCCCCAATTAAGGGAAATAGACTCGCACAGTGGATTAGGAAACAAAATCCAACAATATGCTGTATATAAGATACACACTTAACTCAAAAGGACATTCATAGGCTCAAAGTCAAAGGATGGAAAGCAATACTACGTGCCCAGCACGTCGGAAAACAGCAGGAGTAGCAATTCTGTTCTCAGACAGTCTCAACTTCAAACCAGGAAGGATCAAATGACAAAAAGAAGGCCACTATATATTGCTCAGAAGAAAAATTCAAGAGCAAGAGATAACACTCATAAACATCTATGCACCAAACACAGGAGCACCCAACTGTGTAAGACAAATCTTAATAGACATAAAAAACCTTATATTTAAGAACACAGTCTTAACAGGAGACCTTAATACCCCCTTATCTCAAAAAGATAGGTCAACCAGACAAAAAATTTGTAAGGAAGTAGCAGAACTAAATCAGCGCTTGGAACAAATGCACCTGGTGCACATATACAGAGTGTTCCACCCAACTGCAGCTGAATATACATCTTTTTCAGGTACACATGGGTGATTTTTCCAAATTAAAACACATACTACTCCAGAGGCCATGCGTAAGTATATGCAAGAAAACAGAACTTATCTCATGCATATTACCTGACCATAGTGCAATGAAACTGGAACTAAATGACAAAAGAAACAAGAAAAACCCGCTAAATTCATGGAAATTAAACAACACCATACACAACAATCAATGGGTAACAGAAAAATTTAACAAGAAATGCAACAATATCTACAATTCAATGAAAATTCAAGCACAACTTTCTGGAATTTATGGGATGTGATGAAAACAGTTCTTAGAGGGAAAATCATAGCTATGAACTCACACATTAGGAAAACAGAATGGAAAAAATAAACACCCTATTGTTGCATCTCCAAAAACTAGAAAGAGCAAACGAAACCCAGAGCGCAAAGAAGAGAAGACATAAAGATAAGAGCACAAATTAATTCAATTGAGATGAAGAAAACAATTCAAAGAATCCACAAATGAAAAAGTTAGTTCTTTGAAAGACTAAATAAAGTTGATAAGCCAACCTCATCAAAAAGAGCCAAGAAAAAATTCAAGTATATGCAATAAGGGATGAAAAGGGAGAAATCACCACAGACCCAGTGGAAACTCAGAAGATTATCAATAGTTACTTCAAGAATCTTTACACTCACAGAATAGAAGACACAGAAAAAATGGACAAATTCCTCAAAAGGTAAAAATTACTAAAACTGAACCAAGAAGATATAACAACTCCCAATAAGCCAATAACAGCCAACAAAATATGAAACATAATAAAAAGCCTATCGACAAAGAAAAGTCCATGTCCTGATGGATTCACAGCTGAATTCTATAAGAAATTTATAGAACATATAATCCCTATACTCTTCAAACTCTTCAATAAAATTGAAAAGGAAGCAGTCCTCCACAAACCATTTCTAGAGACAAGGATTATACTGATTCCAAAACCAGGAAAAGACACAAACAAAAAGGAGAACTCCAGGCCAATGTCCCTCATGAACATAGATGCAAAAATACTCAATAAGATCCTAGCAAATAGAATACAGCAAATCACAAAGAAGATCATACACCATGATCTGGTAAGATTCATCCCAGGGATGCAAGGATGCCTCAATATTTGAAAATCGATAAATTTAATACACTGTATTAATAGACTGAAATTTAAAACCACATGATCATCGCAATTGATGCAGAGAAAGCCTTTGACAAAGTCCAACACTCATTCATGTTCAAAGTCCTACAGAAAATTGGAATAGATGGACTCTACCTTAACTTGATAAAAGTCATCGATGACAATCCAAAAGCTAATATAATCCTAAATGGGGAAAACTGAAATCTGTTATTCTTAAAACAGGTACAAGACAAGGATGTCCTCTATCACCCCTCCTATTCCATATAGTTTTGGAATCATTACCAACAGCCATTAGAAAAGAAGGAGAACTAAAAGGAATAAGAATAGGTAATGAAGAAGTTAAATTATCACTATTTGCAGATGACATGATACTTTACTTGGAAGACCCCAAAAATTCCACCAAGAACCTTCTAGAACTAATATAGAAATTCAGTAGTATAGCAGGATACAAAGTCAATGTTCAAAAGTCAATAGCATTCCTCTATACAGAGAACAAACACACTGAAAGTGAAAAAATAGAAACAATACCTTTTACAATAGCACCTCGGAAAATGAAATACCTTGAAATTCACTTATCCAAAGACTTTTTTACAGAAAATTACAACACCCTAAGAAAAGAAATTATAGAGGATTTCAGAAAATGGGAAGATATTCCCTGCTCCTGGATAGGAAGAACCAATATCGTGAAGATGGCCATACTCCCAAAATTGCTGTAGAGATTTAATGCAATCCCTATCAAACTACCACCAACATACCTCCCAGACCTAGAAAAATCATTCCTAAAATTTATTTGGAACCACAAAAAACTAGAATAGCAAAGGCAATCTTGGCCAATGAAGACAGAGCCAGAAGCATCACAATTCCTGACTTGAAATTATACTACACAGCTACTGTGATAAAATCAACATGGTGTTGGCAATGAAATAGACATGAGGATCAATGGATGGATTACAAGATGCAGAGGCATCTACGATCACACTCAGCCATCCGATCTTCAAAAAAGGGGCCAAACATGCTTACTGGATGAAATATAGCCTGTTTAATGAATGGTGTGGGAAAAACCGGCTTTCTACTTGCCGAAAATTAAAACTCGACAGCTCTATCACCATGCATTAAGCTAAGTCAAAATGGATTAAAGATCTAAACATTAAAACAGAAACACTCAATCTCCTGGAATAGAAAGTCGGGGAACTCTTGAAGACATAGGGGTAGATATAGAGTTCATGAGCAAACATGTATTTGCACAGGAAACACTTGAAAGAATCAACAGCTGGGATCAACTCTTCTTGAGGAGTTTCTGCACATCAAAAGAAATTGTCAACAGAGTGAAAAGACAACCCACAAATTTTGAAAAAAATACTAACTAATAAGCAATCAGACAAAGGTCTGCTATCTAGAATACATAAAGAACTAAGATATTACAGGGCCCTCAAATTTAAAGACCCAGTTCAGAAATGGGCGTCTGAGATGAATACACACTTCTCAGAGGACAAAATTAAAGAAGCTAATAAATATATGAAAAAATGCCCCACATTGCTAGCCATCCGTGAAATGCAAATAAAAACAACACTGAGATATCATGTCACTCCAAAAATTATGGCTATCATAAGGAAATCAACCAACAACAAATGTTGGAGAGGTTGTGGGGAAAAGGGAACACTTCTCTACTGCTGGTGGGAATGTAGACTGGTACAACCATTGTGGAGATCAGTGTGGAGACTGCTCAAAAGAGTAGGACTGGAAATCACATTCAAGCCAGTTATCCCCCTACTGGGAATTTTCCCAGAGGAACTGAGAACATTATATCATAGTGATATGTTTGTAGCAGGGCAATGTGTGATAACAAAATCTTGGAAACAACTGAGATGCCTGTCACATGAAAAAGATGTGGTATTTCTATACAATGGAATATTACTCAGCTAAAAGGAATGATAAACTTGAAGCATTTATATTGAAATGGATGCCACTTGTACATATACTAATAAGTGAAATAAACCAGGCACACGTGTGCAAATATCATATAGTCTCCCTAGTATCAGAAGTCAAAAGAAATAGAAATGTACAACAGCAACTAAAGACAATTGAGCCAGATAGTTAGTGCAAACTGAACAGCATATGCTGCAGGGTACTAATCAGCTTTTGTTCTGAATGGTTAACAACCTACGTTCACAGGTCAAAATTGGAGAAATAGAAGAGATGCAAGGCCAGCCAACATTTTGGCCCTAGCCTTTCAAGTTCAGCAAAGACTCAGGGCATAGGAGAACCTGTACTGTAACATCATGAAACTCAGTTGTGCCCCAAATTTTCTGATCAAGGAGATCATGGAGCCATAGAGGAAAGAGACTGATGATCTATAGTGTCCCTGGGGAGAGTCACATGGAGAGAAAACTTTCTCTCAGGTTCTCATAGAGAGCAAACTGGTCAAGCACTGGCCATGACTCATCCACATGGATGACACAGACAAATGTACAGGATTACAAAATAAACCCTGAGTGGATTTCAGTGACCTCATCAGAAACAAAAGCTACATGTTTTGGTATATAGGTTTTGATGTGTCTTGGTCTTAAACATCCAGCAGAAAAGTATACAAATAAGATATATAACATGGGGCCATAATAAGTTGGGCTGTAAATTGCTATGGTCAACAACTTCTTCAGATAACGTACTATTATTATGGAATGCCGCACTGTGTTGGATTCTGTCACCAAGTTCAGGCACATAAATTGGTTTAGTGATAATGGAGTGCTCATCTTTGACAGGTCTAGACAAAAATAATGGTATACAAAGGAAGAGTCATGATGTGTGTGTATAAACAGTGCAGTTAGGATAAATATGCCATGCTTCTGCATCATTCTATGAGAAGCAGGATTTGCACTAATAGTGGTTGGACAAGATACTATATTGGCTTCTAGTACTATGGACAAACACTAGGGAGATAACAAAGTAGAAAGTATTAATTATTGAATCTTTGATATAATTCAGGTATAAAAATAAGTTTATAGCCATACTCTCTAAATTCACTGAGACATGTGCTATAATAATGCCTGCAAATATAATATCATGTATGCACCTTGTACAACACCAAAACATTATGAAAGCATTTTGCAATATATTAAATTATCAAATCTGTCCTGTTAATTTGTCTTGAAACTGTCTCATTGCTATCTGTTCTTCAATAAAATAATAACAATAATAATAATAATAATAATAATAAAATTTAAATGTAGAAAAACAAAAACAAATACTACAGGACATGTCTTCAATAGCCAAATAAGAAACTGAACATTAGTTTCTGAAAATAGCTTGAAAGAAACTCCTTAAGAACTTGAAATTAAGGGATGGGCATTTGGCTCTGCAGTAGAATCCTTGCCTAACAAGCTGGAAGCTCTGGGTTCAGACCTCAGTGCCAAAAACATTACAAAAGGAAAGAAAATCCCTTAACATTATGCATAATACTGCCTTGAACAACATTCTTGTTAAAGTGAAAAAATTGGCTATTATATTTAGTATCAGAAAAACAAAGAATGTGGAGGATTTATAAGGCTTATAAACTTGTCATCTAATTTCTTTTGGAAAACATTATTAATGCTATTTTTTCTCTCTTCATTATATTTTGCTATCCAGCATACACAAGTCTATGATAATATTAAATGGGTTTTTTGTTTTATTGATCAGCCACTTAGATACACAAAAACAACAGATGATTTTTTAAATGTTAAAAACCATGTGGACTCACAATGAATTAAACAGTGCTTCATTTGTTACCAGCAAGCCAAGATAACAACACAGTTCTTCTGATAGAAGAAAAATTTGCAAAATAGAAAATAATGCTTTGCAGTAAGTGTTCACAAAGTGATTATAGCCTTGTGTAATGTAAATAAACTACTAGTCATTATCAGAAAATAGTAATGCATTCTCATCATTGTTTTTCAGCCAAAGACAAATTCCTAACATACTAAGAAATCTTATTATTATCTTGTTACACACTCAGGTTCTAATAAGAGGCAACAGCTACAATTACATACTTAAAAACAGATTTTGGAGCAAAACAACATCTTATATCTTACTTTGCATATAATAATACTGAAATAGATAAATGTTTGGTTCACATAAAACAGTTTATGTGTGGGAAATATTTTCTCTTTAAAATAACATACACATATTGTGTGTTTGCGTATGTGTTGTTTAACAAATAAATAAACTTGGAAAAACCTGATCGTGAGTCTATTACTTACACGACAATGTGCACATATTTTTCTGTGTAGGCACTAAAAATTGGTCTCTACACAATGGAAGTCGATATGCCAATGAAAGTTAAAAAATAATTGAGTTGTCTCTACATCAGTTTTTACTTCACTTCTTGATTCCAGTTCCAGGTTTCCTGTGAATCTTCAAAGACAATAACATCTATCACTATTTTATACAAAAATGACCCGAAATAAGCGTAAGTGGTAAAACAAACTCAAATTTGTTTCTGAAAATATTTAATAAGCATATTTTATTTAGCAGTATATATGTATATGAGTTATTGGATTGTTCAAGTAAAACTATTTCACAGAGATAAATGGAAAGTTGGAAATGTATTGGGAGCATTCCCTTCAAAAATACCTTATGTAAGCGGAGCTAAAAAAAAGTCAGTTTTTTTCAAGTAAGCATCTATTCAGCATCACAAAGAAGCAGTACAGATGGGTATGATTATATAAGGGTAATGTTTACAGACTTGATGACTATTTTTTAATAACAAAGTTTAAAATTATATAAATTAAACAGTTACAATTTATATCTATTATTCTGTAACAGTGGCTGTTGACTGGAGCAAATTAGTACATTAAATGCCTGGACATTTACACAAAATGTGAATTCTGCACATGCCATGCAAGGTAAATAGAACAGAACAAGACCAAATTGGAGGCTAGGAAGGGCCAAGGGCAGGGATGGTGTCCCTTCAGCCTAGCCCTCAGCAGGCAGCATGTCATGCAGGTCATAAGACCATTCCACGGAGAGATATGGCTGCATGTAGGAATAATAATAACAACAGCAACTGGTAAAGTCCAGGACTAGACACCAGGCAAATGTAGCTAACACTGTGACTAAAACAATGGCCGAGTGGAGGATTGGTCATAGAGGAGATCAGAGCCAAGGAGATCCAAAATACAAGTACTTTTAGTCTATTTTAAAGACTTAGCTATTTTCCCACATGGAATCAGGCACCGATGACATGTGTTGAGCTGAATGACACGAACTGTAGTGTGAAAGGCAAGGCATTCTACCAGGATGACTTTAGAGCATTGTGAGTGGAGAGTACAAGAGACCAAGCAGGAGGAATAGGCACAGACAGAGAGAAAACAATAGCTTAGACCAGGTGGTAGCAGAAATATAGGTGAGAACTGGCCAGGATCCGATATGTTCTGAGGAAAGGTAACAATGCTTGCAAGTGGAAAGAATATGAAGTGTGAAAATAAGATAATGCTTACCCATGTCACCAGATTTTATATAAGAAGGAGGGAATTGTCACTTCTTGAGAGGAGGAAGAATGTGCCAGGAGCAAGTGTTAAAGCCAAGATAGAAACGTTGGCTTCACACTTTGTAATGTGGGAATCTACATCAGATTTCCAAGTACAAATCTGTGAATATGCAACTGAAATTGAGTGACACAGCTGGCAGGACGACAGGATATGGAAGATGTCAGAGACCTGAAGTTGGATTCCCTTTATGTACTTTCAATATCTTATCCTTTTCTTCATCCACTTTCTTAGTGGAATATACTAACACGTCATTAAATTCAATCATTTTGCTAAAAATCTAAACCTGCATATCTAAAAAGGAAAGAAAATGCATACTGTCCACTCAAAGATTGCTATTAAGGGCATTTTTTTTTTTTTTTTGCTTCTTCTGAAAGCTCTAATAGATCCTCTATTCAGTGCAGTGTCTCCCTCTCAAAAAGACAATTGCACACAGTATATTATCTCTTCTTACTCTCAACGCCTCTTCTCCTAAGTCTCAGATATTGACCTTGAATCCTACTTTGCTAAGAAAATAAAATCACCAGAAGTGTCAATTGCAAAAAAATATTTATTAGACACATCTGCCCACCATCTCAATCTCCTTCCCTGCCCTTTTTAGTGGACATAATTCTAAAGGCAAGGCTCATTCTTTCATGCACACCAAATCCCTCTGACAGCACATCCTTGAAACTATCCTCCCTCTAATCAACAATAACAAATTCTCAGAATTGAGGTTCTGTGCATAAACTGAGAATGACCCTCAGTAATAAGAAAGCTCCAAAATAACTAGGTTTACTTTCCTAGCTGCTCCATCTGGCAGTCTCTTTCTAATGCGCTCCTTTTAGACTTCTAGGGTGCATGCTCTACCTTGGTTCTCAGCTCTTCCCACCCCCCCATGCCCAGCTTTCCCAGGCCCACACCCACAGTGAGACCCTCCTCCTCACTACACTGGCCCTTAAGGATTTCACTCCATTGCTTTTTTTAAACTATTCCTCCTCTTAAAACTTGGATAGCTCCTCCCTTTGGAAGTCACAAAAATAATTAAAATACTACCTAATAAGTATTCTTTCAGATCTGCACAAATAAGAAGTGGTAAATTCCAGAGAGATTTAAGAAATAAGATCACAAATGAGCTTTCTCTTTTCTCTAGGCTTTTAAAATGAATATATTATTATGTTAACATAAAAACAGAACAAAATAATTACCACAGAAATTTTGCGTATATCAAATGATATAAAGTTTACTGTGGGATTCAACTTCTATATTGAAGAATGGACAGTAATTTCCGTTTCTTTAAAGCTAGTGATGGAAACTTCTGGTAATTAAATAAAACAATGTTTGTTCACATTGAGAGTAAGTGACAAAGATTTTGTGTGTAATACTACAATTATAGTTGTTTACTGTGGGAGTAAAATCATTTTCTCTCCAAAGTCAGTATTCCTGAAATACACAGGCTACTCATATATTTTGGCCACCTCAGAGCTTAAATGTCCAAAGAGGGACAACTGAAGAAGTATTTCATTTAACACTGCCAAGGCACTTATGAAGTAAAGAAATGTTGTTTCCTATTTTTGTAACAAAGAAACTAAACATTATATAAATTTTGATGGTCATACAATTAGTAACTCGTTACCATTCTCCTTTACCTTAGTTTCTACTGGCCCATCCAACTACTGATATAACTGATGTTTTTAAATTTCTTTTTAGGTAATAAAGCAGACAAAAACTGTGTCCCTGCTAACTCTTTATATAAATTTATGTTTCACATTTTTTATCACTGTTAAATTTAGGAGCCTTAGTTTCAACATGAATAACGAAAAAAGTCCTATAGAGAATTTTGTCTTGAAAAGTAATTTTTAGGTTTAAATATTTGCCAGCTGACTTGCTCTGGCATAGCTTAAGGCACAAAATAATTTTTATGCAAATGTTCATTTTTCAGAAAACAAAACAAGTCCAAAATTGTAAACTCTTAGAAATATTTGCTTGTAAAGTTAAGCAAACAAAGCAATTCTTTTTGCAAATATCAGAATATTAAAGAGCTACCCAGGAACCTAATTTTGAATTTGCTACTCTATTCATTGCATTTTCAAAATTCCCTTTGAAATCATATTAGTGTGGAGAGTTGATTATTTTGAGTGTACAAAAGCCAACACAGCCGTTAGTATTTGACATTTAGAGATTTGCAGCCACCTGAGATCCCTTTGTAAATATTTATGAGGAAAGGTTCCCTCTAGTTTTTAGGATGTATTTGCCAAATTTCAGCTCTGGTTGCACATTTCCTTGTTGGGGACAAATCCTTGGGCTCCCCGTGAGTTAGCAAGTCCACTGACTGGGTGCATAAATGTTTCACATTCATGCACCTAGTTGTCCTGCATGATCATTTGGTCTTGATGTATATTAGATCGTTCTTCCATTTCACATGAAAAAAATGAGGCACAAAGGATACTCACTTCAGGAGATCAAAGAATCCAGAGTAGATTAAGAACTTTTGTGCAATATACATTTTCTCAAAATATTATCTTTATCAAGGAGCTCCATGGAAACAAAATAGACTTTAAAATAAATGTGCATAACTAGTAAAAACTAATGCAATGCCAGTTCATTGAGGTGTAAAATGAATACAAAGAAGTTCTCTACAGATCACAAAATAAAACAAAGCAAATTAGTAAAAAAAAAAAAAAAAAAAAAAAAAAAAAAAAAAAAAAAAAAAAAAAAAAAAAAAAAAAAAAAAAAAAAAAAAAAAAAAAAAAAAAAAAAAAAAAAAA